>JANHFT010008753.1:238919-249612 GCA_032467955.1 Pseudoxenodon macrops
GAGAAGTCTGGGAGTTGAAGTCCACACATCTTCAAGTTGCCAAAGTTGAAAAATACTGCCCTAGTGGAATTGGAATTTTGTCATTGTCAGTCAATCTGCATCCGGGTCTTTCCAGTTACAGCACAAAACATGCCAAAATCATAGGGTGCGGCTGTTGATCAGCACAGCTTAATTTTCTGATTTAACCACAGGGGTGTGAACAGACTGATGAAGGCCTTTGTCTGCAGTTGTCATTCCTGAGGCTCTTTTCCAAATAAAATTTGGAATCATATCAGCGAATTCCAAGTTTTACCCCCATCACCTTCTCCAGGGTGTAGATTATCTACTTTCCTTTTAAATCTACATGCTAATATGAATAGTTTGTTTTCGTAGAAGCTATCCAAATTTCTGTGGATATTTTTAACTATTCTAAAGTGGCAATGGAAACATCAGGTTTTCACATGATTTCAGTAAAAAATGTTTTCAGTGACAGAAATATACATGATGCTCTGAGATGTGCCAATCACAAGAGAAGATATGTAAAAATAATGACTAGCTTAATTCAGTATAATACTTGTTTTGCAACTGTCTTTTAAAGTATTTTTTTTAAATTTGGATACTGTCATCTTTGTAAACAAATTACTAATCTACGTGGACAGATTACCTATCTAGAATCTCTAATTTGTGCTCTCCTACCATAGCACAAATTAGGTGTCCAATTCAGCCATTCCACTCTATTGAACTGCCACATTATCAGCCCCCTCTACCACAAAGGTCCTGCAGGAGAAGGGCAGTATGGATAACCTTAGGATCTGCAGGGTGAGAGCTGTGAACCATAAACACAATGCCTTTGCTGTGTCCCAGCATAACAGATATAGTGCCTTTGCTGACCTTAATAGGGACACTAAAGTGACAGGTCAAGGTAGTTGTGATAATGATGTCAACTAAGCAGGGTATCGTGGTCCGAGATGAAGAACTTACTTTGGAAAGGGGAAAGTGTGAATCAGGTGTTACACATCAGTCACACAAGAGCAGCAAGGTATCCCAAAAGAGAACCCACCTTCTGGTTGGTGATTCAATTGTAAGGGATATAAATTTAGGAAAGGATATGGAGGTTTTGAAAGAGGTCAAGCATCTGCCAGGTGCTATTGTCAGCAGAGACAAGAGGCGTATTCTTAAGATAGTCAAGAATGCTAATAAGGACTGTAATGTTGATGCTATTATACATCTTGGCACAAATGATCTGTCCCAAAAAGATATACCTTCTGTGCAGAATGACTTCCAGAGCTTGGGGTATGAACTTAATAGTATAAGTTGTAGGCTTATATTTTCAGAGGTTTTACCAGTATATAAGGAACAAAAAGAGAAAGGCCAGGGTGTAGCGGAGTTTAATGTGTGGCTAAAGGAGTGGTGTAAAAGGGAAGGCTTTGGAATAAGACTTACAAGTCTGTATAGACCTTCTTTCATTTCAGTTAACAAATTAAACTGAAACAGACCCAAATGGTCTTCCTCTCCATGTCCCCACCCCCCTTGGCATTTAATCATATAACCTGATGAAGAACCACTGGAATTCAAAATTACCAGCTCTTTTTAAGAGTTCTTTTAAGCTCTTTTTCATGAGTTCCCTTGGCCTCATGAAAATATTAACTTCATGAACCTGGTTTGTAATTATGTGACCTTTATGATCTTGGTTTTATTCTGCCAGTCTTGGTTGTTCAAGTGTGATGTCCCATAATTCCATATATTCAGGAGTACAGCATAGCAGAGTTGATAGTCAGGACAACAATAGACATGAAATCAAAGGTTTTCTGTGGACAAAAGTGTTTGTTAGGCAACTAACTTGTAAAGTAACTTAAGGGCAATTATCTGAGTCAGAAAAAGAGAGGAATTACTGTTTGGTATTGACTCGTAAAGAAAGGAATTGTCATGAGAATTGGAAATCTGAGTTGGAGAGAAAGCTTGTGAGGATACTCCTTTCATCCTTCATCTTTGTCCAAACCAGGACATTGATGTAGTGATACTTAAGAGACATTTTTGTCTCCATTCAAACTTTACCAAACTTTTTAAACCAAAGTTTGGTTAAAATATTTGGCCTACTGAGACTGGATTTTATAGAACTGAGCAAAGCTACAGTTCCAAGTCAGGCTGTGTTTGATTACTATAGCAACACCATGGAATTAAGGTTTCTTTCAGAATAAAGGATGCAGAAATTCCATAGGCCTGTATGAAGTCTATAAACATTATTTCAATCATTTCAGGATTCCATTACAAAATCTTAACATGCATTTCATCCTAGCTTGATTCTTTCCAGACTAGCTGAACTTGTCCAAAGAAAATCTAGCCTTTTTGAACCAAACTATGGAAAGCAGTATTTTTTTTCTCACAGCAAAACAATGGGATTAAAGGCTAAAGAGCAGAGCATATCTTTAATTGAATTATTCATGGCACTGATGTTCAGCAGATCTTACGGTTCCTCTACGCGAAACACCGGAAGTCTTAAAAAAAAATGTCGATCATTGCATTTCTGTTACACTGGAATCTGCTATTCCAGTGTGATATAGAACAAGCTGCAAAGTCACCTTTCAATAGTGTAATATGATCAACCTTTTTAAAAATTCAGTGAGTGGGTTGTTGTTTTTTTTGAGAGATGGCTCAGGTGTTTTGGCATGGGTTTATAAAAAGAAGCAAATCAATAATTGCATAAAAATATACTACAATATTTTTTTGCAATACTGTAACTGTCTGAACCGAATTCTCAAAATGGCTTTTTTTTTAAAAAAAACAACAAGACAACAATTAGCCTGTTTCAAAATATTTTAACACAACTTTATATTTTATTTTCGTGGAAATGGCCTCCAACATTTTTATGATATCCCCTTTTTTTCCCTTCAGTGTGTGTTAACTGAAGTCCATCTATTTTAAGTTAATCTAAAGGAGGATTCATATATAGCATTTATTATTTAAAAAAAAAAACCCGAAAGGTTTGCTACATTGCTTAAAGATAGAGTGTGCCAAGAATTGTGAAATGTGAGAAAGTGGCATTTGGCAGGGCTGCAGGTGAGTGATATAAGGAATGGATAAAAGGTTGTAGCTTATAACTGGTTCTCAAGCCTGCACTGGAACATTTGGGATTTCGTGGCTAGAGTTAAGGTAACAATGCGCATAGCTACTTTTAAAAATGTACTTAGTGAATTTTAATTGTGTTTTTGTACAAGAATTTTAATCCAGACACATACTTGATAAACCTGTGTTGCCTGTATAAAACCGGCCTTGTTTTTATGTTGCAGCGGACGAGTTTCACATTTCAGCTTACTTTGTCAAAAGATGGGCTAATCTGCGATGTATTGGACAACGGCACGGTGGTAAGTTACCTATGTCTCCCTCTCTGAGTACTTTGGAGAAAACAAGGTGAAAAAGCTAGGCTTGGACCAATGGTATTCTTCAACAAACTACGTGTGGTGCAGAAAGATTTGAGGGCTCCTTGGTGCTCTCTGAACTTGCTTGTTTTCTTGCAGATGTTTCATTTACCCAAACTAGGTAACATCATCAGTTCTAGCCCCTAGTTATTTAGGAGCTCTCATTTCAACCCTGAGCTACAAATATTCTACTTTATTGGCAGAAAGGTTTCTGTCCTTCTCTTTCTACTTTTTGACCATAACTTGCTGACGGCTTCCTGGATGGAAACCGCTATGTAAAAGTATTTACTTGTTCTGTTCTCTTACAAATAAATTATAATGCCAGTTTGTCTTGGCAACAGAATTGAAAAGAAGCATCCTCTAGCTTTTATTACCAGTTTTTTTTTTGACTTAGGGCCATTAGGAAGGTACATCCTCTACCGATAAATGGGGAGAGCATCCTGACCTATCCATCCTTCTGGAACAAAATTACAAAAGAGAGTTGTTTCTCCTTTTATATCAGAAAGAACAATGAGGTGCTAATTGGCCACAGCCTTCCAGTTGAAACACTTGATATCTCAAGCAGGCATTTTAGGTCATATCAACTGACTTTGACATTCATTCTAATTACAGGTATAATACTCTAAATAACTCAAATATTTCATGTTATCTCCCCCCCCCTCTGTGTGTGTGTATGTGTGTGAGTGTGTGAGTGGGCAGGCTATTTGGCTGATTCTAGTTGCTAGAAAGAGTCTTTACAACTCTTTGATGTGTGCCCGACCTCATCTCAAGGGATGGTCTATACATATTTGCTTCCCTTTTCTGAAAAAAGCTTACTTCTTTGACTAGGGCAAATGTTTGTGTTATGAATTTCCTGCTGTTATTTTATTCCATGCTATTTACTAACTAATTAGTTCTTGAAAGAGTCATTAGCCCAGACTCCCTGCAACAATGACTCGACTCAGCATTTTATTGAGTCTTTGAATTCTAAATCAGTCGAGGTCACCCTATGAGTCAGGCATATTGTCACAGTGTAGTTCAAATATCTGGCAGAGACAGCTTTTGTTTATCTTTTTAAGTGATGTCACTGGACCTGATCGCTTTTCATAATTTTTGCACCCAAGGAACATTAGAAGGGTATGACATCAAATCTTAGGCTGCCAAAAATAAAATGTTTGGAACAGTTAATTATTTGGCTGAAAACTTTCTTGAATCTCATTAAATATGGTATTTACAGTATTGTGTACATTTGTTAACTCTATTGGACATATAATCTCTGCTTTGATAACATGTTAAATCAAGCCCATTCTGCCCCATTGCCTTTAAGCTCAGTGCTTTGGTATGAGAATGTCTTGGGAATCATATACCCCATTCATATTATTTTTTTCATTTGACATTTTACGCATCTAGCCATCATCTGTCTTAACTGGTCCCTTTAGGAGCTACCCTTAAAAAAGTAGCAAAGACCATGTTTCCTTATATGGCTTTTCCTTAAAGTGGATTTCAATTCCGGTGTTGTTTTAAATCTTACTATAATCTGCGATGGTTTTCCAACATGTTTATGAATAACACTAAAATTATTTCCTGAGTTGTTTACGACATAACGAAACCTCTACAGGATTCAGCATAGGATTTATCTGGATTATATCTTTTTTTTGTTGGGTTTTGGTTTGAGTTGTTTTCTTTTGGTTTTCATCATGATTGTGGCACAGCAGTGCAATGTCTCAGTGGTTAAGGTGTGGGGCATGTAGGCTAGAAAGCCAACAACCTGAGTTTGAGACAGGGGAAGCCTTGGAACTAACCACTTTTTGTGTTGCTGTTAATATTATTATTAAGAGTGGGCATTTATTGCAGTTACAACATCACCTTTCATTCCGTTTGCTTGTTAGAGTCTAGTTCTAATACTGTATCATATTATTGTTGAGTTTACAATTCCCACCTGCCCCAGTCTTTGCTCACTGAAAGACTGTACAGTATTGCTGTTGTACCCCCTAGGGCTGCTGACAGTGAAAATCAATAAATACCACAAAGAAATAAAAATAAATACAATTAAAGCTAGGCAAATAACTTTGTTTTTGCCGTAAAACAAATGGTTATAGGAATTCACGAGAATGTGACATCAATCATTTGGTTTCTTGTTTTGTTTGTCTCCTTGCCATCATAGGTGAGATGATACTATCTGCCATCATAATTGGAGAAAGGTTGACATAAAAGAGTGTTTTTAAAATATTTGAACAAAATGCTGTAAGATAGAACTGGAAGAGGAGAAAAACCAGCCAAGAATTTTTGCGTATTTCAATGGGAAAATCTTGGCAATTTTTTTTTTTCCAAATTTAGTTCTTGGCTTTAGTAATTTTTGCCTGTCAACCAAAAACAAAAACAGGAATATTGAACTCAATTGATCAAAAAAAAAAGGGGGGGTGTTAAAAACCTAAAGGATTAGATAATATAGAAAGTGCTTCTGAAGTTTCATTATGTTAAAAAGCTTCCAAATTGTGTATGTTTTTATACTTACAACAGAATTGCGTGTATTTCCGGATCGTTTTGTGATTTATGTCTCAAGATTTGAACCCAATCCATCTTCTTCGGTCAAAGAAAGTGTGGCATTGGTATGTATGAAAAATATTAACAAATAGCATATTTTACAGCATTCTGGTTAGAAACGTGGGTGGCTTCATGTTAGCCTTTGCCATTCATGGATTCTTGGCATGTGGTTGGGATGGAAAATTTTACATAAATTCTTTGGCCAAGTAATTTAAAAGTTGGATAGAAAAATTGTTCTCTGAATTCACGAGCTTCACACCCAGAAAAGAAAACTAGTGAGTTTTTGCTAAATATTGTTAATGAATTCAAATTATCCTTTAAAGGTGCAGAATAAAGAACACCATAACAACATATTTCAAATATGAATGATATAAATTATTATATTGTTGCAATCCATACAAAATTAAGTACTTTTCATCTTTTTTTTACGTATGGAAGCATTATTTTGCAGCATTCATTTGTTCTGCTGTATTTCATTATTAATATTGTATGTCAGACAGTCAGTCAGATGTTGAGACTGGATTTAGCATTTTTAACTACCTATAGAGTTCTCCCCAAGGACCTGGGATAGGCTATTGTTGATGTTTTATGGTGTTTAGAGGTATTGGCGCAGGATGTAAGCTGTTCTGAGTAAAGTTGCCTTTTCCAATTAACTGATGATGAATTTGTCAATGCCAATGGTGTTCAAGTGGTACTCCAGTTTTGGGATTGCACCCAATGTGCCTATTACTATTGGTACTACCTTTGCTTTCTTTTTCCACAGTTGTTCTATTTCTATTTGCAGTTCTTTGTATTTTGTTATCTTCTCCAGATCTTTCTCTTTTGTTGTGCTATCTCCAGGCACTGCCACATCTACGTACTATCAAGACTTTATTGTCTTTCTTATCAACAATGGTTAAATATGGCATGTTATACCCATCGGTTTGAGGTCTAAAATCCCACAGTACTTTAGTTTCTTCATTTTCTTTGATTTTCTCCATTTTATAGTTCCACCAGTGCTTGCTTGCAGGCAAATGGTAATTCTTGCACATATTTCAATGCATTATTGTTGTTGTTGTTGTTGCTTCTGCTGATGTTGTTTTGTTAGATTTTCTAGGGTTGGACACATGAGTTAAGACTGCAACAGTTCCACTTTTAAAGTTATTAAAGTGAGAGAATTAGCCTTCATCTGAGCTGGCATTTCTTTTAATAAATCAAACTATCATTTCATCAGGTCACATGTCCTGTTGGCCGCATAGTAGTTGTTGGCACTTTAACTAAGCACAGGGGAAATTAAAGATATTTCAGATCTAGTTTTAGGTTATAAAAACTCAAGATGCCAGCCATTTTGCAGCCCTTAGGAAGAAAAATGATTCTTTTTTATTTTCTTGGCAACAATGCGGTCCTGATTTGCCATTGTCTTCTACCAAGGTGTGGTTTCAAGCTTTTCAATCCAATTTGTACTCCTGGAATTTCCTGGTTATCTCTCCTCCAAGCAGTAGCCAAGCCAATGTAGTTTTTTTTTTAAAGTTCATCCAAGGTCATTTAAAATTGCCATCATAAGACTAATTAACTTCAGGAAACAGCTTTGCATTGATGCTTTTCCCCATGGGATTTGGATCATGCTGCCATATCTACGTCTATTAATAGAGGAACTCATGACATTGGAACACAATAGATTGCCAGGCTTTTAAATACAGGTAGTTTTCAGCTTACCACCACAAACTGAGCCCAAAATGTATCTTGCTAAGCAAGGTTGTTGTGCCTCATTTTACAACCTTTTTTTTGGTCAAGGTTGTTAAGCAAATCACTGCAATGGTTCAGTGAATCATGTGGTCATTAAGCAAATCTGGCTCCTCTACCCCCCCCCTCCCCCTTGACTTTGCTTGCTTGGGAAGGTTACAAATGGTATCACATGACTATGCGGCAGTGCAACTATTGTAAATACATGCCAGTTGTCAAGCACTCAACTTTTGATTATGTAACCATGGGGATGATGCAAGTGTCGTAAGTGTAAAAATCAATCAAGTCACTTTTTTCAATGGTTGAACTTTGAACAATAAGCAAAGGGCTGTAATTCGAGGACTACCTGTGTTGAAACGGCATTTGGGTACCAGTAGATTCCCTGTTGCCCCACTGTATGGCTTCATTTCAGGGTGCTCAGGACTATATTGCTAAATGTCTATGAAGATTCTCAGTCATCCAGGTCATGGTTATCTCAAAGGTGCTTTTTCAAGAGGCAACTGGACTTTGTTGTTGTTTTTTAAAGACGTTTCGCTTCTCATCCAAAGAGGCTTCCTCTGCTCTGATTGGACGGTTGGGAATGGAAGGATCCACTCCCATCTGCATTACTCAGGTGACCCTGAGGATAACAGATAAACCTCCAAGTGGCCTCAATGACTCTCTAAAAAGAATGCAAATGACCAGCCTTCTGCAAGGAATATAAATCCTTCCATTCCCCACCATCCATTCAGAGCTAAAGACGCTTCTTAAACGAGAAGCAAAATGTCTTCAAAGAAAAACAAGAAAGTTCAGTTGCCTCTTGAAAAAGCACCTTTGGGAGTCAGGACTATATTCATATGTCTTCTCAGTCTGGGTGAGCTTTATGCTGATCAAGGAAACAAAAGGGTAGGTTTGTTGGAAGAGGATGAGGAAGTTCTTCTGTTTACCTCTTGAAGGCCCTGACTGAAGAAAGAGCACACGCCTTATTCCTTTCTCTTCGCTTCTTTGTGCCTGATTTTCTACGCATGATGAGCACTGTGGCATTCACTTTTGACTTGTTTCTGAGGAATGCAAAGGGCTTAATATTCACCGGGATAATGACCTCGGATATGAAATACATGTCTGTTGCTTGGGAGAAAAATATGACAAATTTGATCAAAATATTGAATGCAGAAATATCACAGCGACAGCAAAGGTGTTGTCAGGGTTGTGGTTTTCTCATTTATGGCTGTGAGAGCCGAGTCATCAGAAAGGCTGAACAAAGGAAAATGGTTGTCTTTGAATTGTGGTGCTGAAGAAAATAGTTGAGAACCTCATGGACAACAGCAACAAATAATTAAATACTAGATGAAAGTAAACCAGACTTTTCACCGGAAGCACTAATAATGAAGCTAAAGCTTATGTATGTTGGATGTATAATTTGAAAGAAACAGCCACTGGAAGATACCGTGATGCTGGGAAAAATGAAAGTATAAAGAAGAGCCCAACTGAAGACAAGGTGGTTAGATAAGATCACTGAAGACACAAGCTATAAGAAGCTAAGAAAGTGTTAGTTACTGGCAGAAATCTTTGACAAAACATTGGTTCCCAAAGAGTTGAATCAATTAAAAGACTGAACAACATACAACTCCATATGTATGCTTAGAAGTTTGAAATTTAAAACAAAAAATATTTCTTTTCTTTTTTTTACTTTTTAGAATCTGTTTATTTTGTGCTTCTACTATTCATGACATCCTTTTTTGCAATTTGTGGTTAGTAACTGCTGAGCATAGGATGTTCTAGAATGCAGCCCGGATGAGTCACCCTCTGGCCACACCCAGACCCTTTTTAGGGAAGGGGGAAAAGTCGTGATATGTCATGTAATGCCACCATGACGATATGAGTTTGACACCTCTGTTCTACAAGAATCTGAAAACATTACATTTCTTTTGAATATTAATTTTTAAAAGCACAGCATCCAGAAGTCTTGATGGGGTTACAAGACCTCCTGAATTAAAAGAACAATTGATGGAATCTTCCAGCCAACAAAAGTTTTGGCTATCAGCTACCATTGTACCCAGTTACTTATCAACAAGTAATTGTGCATTGTTATAAGCCACAATATTTCCTTTGTAGAACATATCTTATATATTCTGTATATTAGAAAGATGTTTGCTTACCTCATCGCCCTTAAATTGACAGCTTAGAAAAAAATCACTGACAACACACAATTCCAATTAAGCTATTTGGGTTTCTTTTTAAAATCCTTTTCAGGATTACTTCAGAATAGAAGTATTTTGAGTTCTCCAAAAGAGGTAGTGGAACATATCATTGAGCAAGTGAGCATGGAGTGCTAACTGGAGTTATGTAAGGATGTTTAAGAGGAATTTCTATCAAATTTTCACTCTTAAGTCAAGTGTTTGTACTTGATTAACCTCAAAATTCAAGAACAGAAACAAAAGACTTTCTACTGGTGGTAAGAAACAAGAGTAAACATGATTGGACAGGAAGTTTAGAACATAATGTGCAGTGCTTGTGGCTTGTTGGTTGGAAAAAATCTTGAGCTGTATTTGTAATTTGTAGTATGAAAACTTGAAAAACAAACAAAAGATAAAGCAATGAATGCCCATATATAAACTGATGGGAAAGAACAACAATTTCTCAGTTCAAAGAAAGGAAGTTTTTTTAAAAGCAGAAACTAGCCAAAGTAACTGTAAGAAAGACAATCAGATAGAATAAACAAGCTCAGTAGTTGAGAATAATAACTGAAAACAAGACACATAGGGAATATTCTATTCTACTGGAACTCAAACATTTTTGGGCTCTTACCATTGAAACAGAAAAAAATTAAAGATATTGTAGAGTGGAAGAGAAACTGGTGATCTAAGAAGATACAACTGTATCCTCCAAAAAGGTAAAGAGAAAAGTCAATGGTAGTTGGTAGTTCAGCTACTACAGGTATAAAACAAATCTATAGTAAATGTAAAGAATTCAACTTATGCACGGTCACTCACGCCCTCATCACTTCCCGCCTGGACTACTGTAACGCTCTCTACATGGGGCTCCCCTTGAGGAGCACCCGGAGGCTCCAACTG
>JANHFT010008753.1:259042-270159 GCA_032467955.1 Pseudoxenodon macrops
CTGCAATTTGGCAGTTCAAATCTCACCAGGCTCAAGGTTGACTCAGCCTTCCATCCTTCTGAGGTGGGTAAAATGAGTAAAATTGTTGGGGGCAATATGCTGACTCTGTAAACCGCTTAGAGAGGGCAGTAAAGCAGCATATAAGTCTAAGTGCTATTGCTATATAGGATAGAACTGCCCCAAATCAGGAGCTGGCTTATTTGCTAGGCAAGCAATCTCCCAGGAGCTATTGCAGATGTCCTGTGTTATGACAACAATGTTATTATGTTTTAATCTCTGCTAGCCTTGTAGTTGGAAGAAGCATGTTGACTTTGGAAAATAGATACTTACATTTCTAATATAAAATCAAGGCATCATGAGGCACATATCTTTCATAATTCAATATATGCCGTGTTCGTGAGAATGGAATGCTAAATACCTTAGAGTATCAAGGTGTTGAAAAAAGAATCCACCCCACTAAATTGAAGGCAAGTTTCCTTTCTGAACGTTTGCACATCTTGCTTAGTTGGAAGCCATCGCTTAAGGGAAGCATTTCAAGATGACCTACATTGTGGGTTATAACATCTGCATGGAATATCAATCTGTCCTGTGGATTTAAATTTTAACTCCTACAGAGCTCATTGTTTTACTAAATATCACTTCCCTCAGGGGCAGATGCATATCTCTTAATCTGATGAATAATGGGAAAAAGTCATCAAGATCACTTTAACGGTTCCAGTAGTGGAGGTTCTCCAAATGTCTAGGAACAATGAAGTGAAGTGTTAAGACATCTGCATTATAAAAATAAAATGGTTTTAATTATTATTTTATTATTATTATTTAGAATGAAGAGGGCAACACACGCTAACAAGAAGAAACCTCAGCCCAGGATGGCCACCACGAAAGTATATCTTGGCTCAGCACATTCGGACACGGAGTAGGAAGAATGCATTTCAACCAGTTCGATGCTCCAGCCTGAACTGAAAATGTAGGCGTAAAGCACAATCAAAAGATTGCATAAATACAGCTGAGAGCAGCTTGGGACTTCCTGTTTCAGAATGGGCAATGATGTGGACTGGAGACAGCCAAGCAACGCTAACAGCCAGCAAAAACTTCATTTGTGGAGTGGTTAAGACATGACTTCTCTGCAGGAACCCTCAGCGGTGCTATGAGTCAGCACTGCCACATCCAAACCGAAGTCAAAGGGTGATTGAAAGAACTAAAATAGTGCGCTGAGCATGCAGGAGCAGGAGGAAGAAAGATGTCTCCAAGGCTAGGATCACCCGGTTCCCAGATGCAAGAGTCCTACTTGGTAGTTCAGAGCCCTCTTCTAGAGAAGTCCCCCCCCCCCCAAATCCCACATCATGATCCAAATGAGGCTTGGCAGGATTCACGTCTGATGGAGAATTGCTGACTTAAAGAAAAAAAACTTCCCCTGAGACTGGTTTTATGAGAAGTGTTACAGTGTTGTGCAGACAGAACCCAATCCAACCACAGTCACCAAATAGTCCTTGATGTTTCACTCCTGAAATATGCCAAACCAGGAGAGAATGGGTTGAGAGAGAGGGAGAGATCTAAAAACAGGGTGAAAGAAAAAAATGTAAAACCTAAAAGATAAGGCAAGAAAACCTGTGCCTTCCTCTGCTGCTACCTTATCCCTTTTACATGTGTCATGTGTGACGAACAACTAGATTTTGCTCAAGATTTAAAAGCAACTCCTGAACCAATTAAGAAGTCTGAGGTTTTTAGGGACACTGAAATAATCCTTATTGAATGATAAGGAAATCATTCTGAGTTCTCTTTCCCTGGCCTATAATTGACTGACTTGAAGTTTCTCCATCACAATGACAAAAATCTGTTTTATGGTCCTTTGTCTGCTTAGCTCTTCGTAGTCCTGTTTTTATTGAATAGTATAATGGGAAATAAATACTTTCCTTCTGTAAAATGTGTTTTTGCACATCTTTTTTTCCTGTGTCTTGTCTGATAAATCACTTTTCATATCCAAAACATATTTTGAAGAAATGGTGGCGTATACTTAAGTGAATAGATTTTCACAAGGCACAGATTGGAAGGAGAGCATGTGAGTCAAAAGATTAAAGACATTGAGGCATTTGTGCCTCAAGTCCACATAAAGAGTCTTTTTCTAACTATGGTCCATTTGAGGTTATCAGCTTTGCTGTTCCATCGCCTCATTTTTCCTATTGCAATAAATGTTGATGAGGAAATTAAACTGCATTAGGATTGCTTCAAGCAGGCTTAGCACCTTAATAGCTACAGAGCAATTGTCTAGGACAATTGATCTAGCAATAATAGCCTGGCTTTGTTTCTTACAAAGCCAGGATATTATTGTATGTATAATATTGTATGTATAATTGTTTGTATGTGCACATTTCTTTTTTACTCTTTCTTAAAGAAGTGTGGGAGAACGTTTTTTCCTGATATAATCTCCCAACAGCCCTGTATAGTAGGCCTGAAAGAAAGAAAACAAATGCCCCAAGATAAATGAATTTTAGGGGTAGTGGAATTTCTGATCTAGAAATTCGCTGTCTTCTTTGGTGCTGTGAAGTATGAATGTCAAATGATACTTTAAAAAAATCATATACCTGTAGTTGTTTCAATACAATAATTTAATGCTTTTTAAGATCTGTAGTATAAACTGTTACAAATCCAATCCAATGACATTGAAGATCTTGTTTACTTTGCATTTGAATTAAAACAGTACTGATACTGTTTTTAAAAGTAAATAAACTTCACTGTAGGTCCCTCCCACCCATTTTAAAATCCCTTTTGTCCCATTAAGAGATTCTCTGCAGTTGTCAAGATTCATTGACTGGTTTTATTTTATGTGCCTTAGCATGTTTGAGCAAGCAAAACTGAAATGCTTCAGCATTTGTTTCTTAAATAGTTTAAACCCTTTCCATTTATACCAGGGAGAGTGAACAGAACTTAGAAAAGTACTTCCTTCTAGAAGGAAAATATCTGATCTCTCTTTCATGTACTTTACTAACCCAAATATATTATCAAGGATATAGTTGAATCTACTTTCTGGCAGATGTTTCATCTTCATTGATCAGAATGAAAAACATGTGCATTATAAAGTTTAAGAAAGTAATAAATCAATAAAACAATTGATTGGATTTAAAATATATTGGTACATGTTGATAAGCTGTTTTGAAAGCTAAATAGACTGAAACAATTAGAAATTTAGAAACAGCACTCAGCTCTTTATTCTTAGCTGTCAGAAAGGTTCAACAGTTCTACAAATTTGTCATACAAATGACAAATATATTGACGGTATGACGGTATATTTTTCTGGGATCTCTTCTGACCAAAATTGGAGCATGGATTGCTCAGTCTAGCAAAATTTGTGATCATTCTGAAATAATCTAAAGTTTGCAAGATCCCACCAATTGAATACAGTATTCTACTTTTATGAATCTGGTTTTGTTACTTTGGTCATCAAATGCATCAGATACAGATGTTTCATCCAATGATCCTGCCATTATTGCTACCCCTCCTTTACAACTGGATTGAACTCCTTCTCTTTGTTCTTTTTCAAAATCTGGGGGTTCTCTTTATCTCCTTCATGGTACCCATTCATGTCCAGACTCATATCACCAATTTGACTGGAGGTTTTAAAAAGAATTGTAATAAACCACATTTATTATTGTTTCTAACTGTAGTGGAATAATGATAGCCTTTTATCCAAAAATATTGATGTGGGATTAATGAAATTATAAACACGTTGAATATGTCTCAAAAAAAGAGAGAAGAAGACGACAATAAAGCCACTTGGTGATATTTCGCCTTTTTCAAGTATTGAGATAATCTCACCTTCTGGCAAGTGAATGCATTTAGACAAAACCACATTTTGGCCCTTTATTGAGGAATAGCATGGGAATACTTTGGTTTCTTCCAAAGATTTAACATCACGCCTTGCCCAAAATATTGTAATTCTTCCAAGCACTTATTGGGTTGGGAAACCCAGAATCCTGGCTTGTTGGGCCACCATTTTTTCAAGGTGATACCAAGAAAGTCAAAGGTTTGGGGATCTCATATGATACAATAAATGGTCTTCCATAGCATTGGGACAAGTCTAGGTAGGAAGAGGTGGGAATATGGCAGGTGGGAATCGAGAGTAATTAAGTGGATAAAATCAGCCATGGATGGTGAAGGAAAAGCTGTGAAGGTACTTAATAATATTTTTTTTTAAATCCAATCTAGAAACCACAACATAGATGAGTGGGTGTGCACGGGTAATCACCATGGAATGCTGTGGTCCAGATGTTTCTACAAGACGAGGGTCTGCCAGAAAACTAAAGCTCCATTTTGTTGCAGGTCAGCGCCTTCTGAAGTTTGGCGCCAAGAAACTTGAGTTCCAGTGCAAAGATAATCCATATGCTTGCAGGCAATTCTGATTCCAAAACATTCTGGCTTAATCTTGGCAAATTAAGAGCAGTGTGCGAAGAAAAACACTTTCTAAGAACATTTCCAGCAGCAGTTTGCCATTCTTTTATACATTAAGAATTGTTAAGGGATACGTATCAGAACAATAGCATAATCATGTTGTTTCTGGAGCATCCTGAGGAATCTGGAATTTAAATATTCCAGAAAAATAATTGCCAAGTTCAACGACTCTTTCTGTAAGAATAAACAGCTGACAAATACAGGAGCTTTCACATTCCTTCACTCAATTTTCTAGTAGTGGGGTTGCCATTCAGTCCCATTCATTTTAGCGTGACTGATGGAAGAGGTTCCCTGGGCAATAACACTGACTTAGCCTGTGATAAAACCTATTTATTTTAATGCAAGCGTTTATATGCCACCTGATTCACCTGGAGCGTTGACATCTAAACGATTGTTAATTATAAAAGTTGCTGAGCATTCCATATTAGAGAAGTAAGTTGAAGGTGGAACCAGTGCTGGAGAAAATGCCCGAACCGTAATCTCATTTATTTCAATCAATCAGAATGGACTAGAATCGCTTTTGCCTCCCTTTAAATGCTCTCTGGAAAGACTTTCCCTCCATCTTGGCAGAGGCCCAATTTGAGCGACTTGCTGTGGAGTCTGTCGTGGGAGGTTTCTTTGCTCTGAATCCAGAGAAAACTTTGCTCCTGGTTATGCTGGTGAGCCCGTCTGCATATGGAGACGCCATTTCAAAATTTAGTGTGGAAAGAAAAACATCTCTCAAGAGCGTGAGGGGTGGGGTAAATCTTTGCAGAATATTACTGGGCTGCTCTTGGCAAAATCAGTCAACAGTGTGGGAGAAGAAAACTTTGCTGGAACACAAGAACATCAAGAAGAGTCCCTGCTGGGTCAGGTCAGAGGTCCCGTTAGATCAACACTCTGCTCCCACAGTGGCGAAAGGAATGCCAGTAGGAGGACCCAGCTACATGATCAATACAGGCCTCTCTTTAAAGGGGGAAAAAAAGCCAGCAGAATTTATGAATTTAACACATCTGCTTTGTATTTAAAATCCATTTTGCTGTTGCCAAAAACTCTCCCTCTAATAAGCCGGTGCAGCCTCTTCAAAATCTATGGGTTTCTCTCTTGTCTTCATTCACTTGCATATTCTAGGCCCGAGCATGTGCGGAGTTCAATTTGAGAATTGGCTAAAAGCTGGTGTGTGTGTGTGTGTGTGTGTGTTTGTGTGTGTAGAAATCCTCCACCCATTACAACTGGATTTTTTTTACAAACAAAAATATTCACAAAGAATGAGCTTCGAGTCTTGAAATTGAATTACATAAAACAATGATGGTGAACCTTTTCGGTACTGAGTGCCCAAACTGGAATGTGTGCATGCGCCGGAGTGCCGAAAACATGAAGACCAGCTGGCTGGTGCCATGTGTGCACCAGCCACCTAGACTCCGGTTTTATGGCGTGTGCGTGCACGCTGGCCAGCTGGTCTTCACATGCACCGGAGCATCATAAACCCAAAGACCAGGAGGCCGGCATGCAAATGTGCATATCAGTCACCTGTTCTTTGGGTTTCTGGCATGCGCATGTGCACCGGCCAGCTGGTCTTTGGGTTTCCAGCGCTCTGGTGCACGCGGACACCAGCTGGTCAGCGCGCATGTGCATGCTGGAAACCAGAAGAGCAGCTAGGAATGGCATACGTGTCCACAGAGAGGGTCCTGCGTGCCACCTATGGCACATGTGCCATAGGTTCACTATCATGGACATAAAATGTTGTCTCCTCCCAGTTTATATATTTATTTTTTTAAACTATTACGCTTTATGGGGGCCTCTGATAGCATCTTTTCTCATTAGCACTACTTGTTACAGCAGCTAATTCCACCCTTTGAAGGAAGGATCTGTAGGCATTGTCTACATTATCCAGATGACCTCATGCTTTCCTGGAGAGGAAGATATGAAAGTTGTAGAATAGCAAATTCAAGTCCTCAGATTCTATATCCTGCTCTATGCCAGCTTTGTCACCAAACAGCATCCCAATAAACTTAAGAGGCACTTATTTTCTTCTCAAATTAAACCAAGCTGTTTTCATTAGATGTGGAAATTTATAAACTTTAGATAGGAGAGTTTATCTTTCATTTGGACACAAGCTTTTCATTCTTGGTATTTAGCTCTGCTTGCACCCAACTCTTGCCTATTGTATGTTTGTGTGTGGGTCAGAATGCATCTGCTGAGCTAATTGGAGAGGCAGTTTGGTCTAGTGGTTAAGGTACCAGATTAGAAACCAGGAGTTCAAGTCCTGCCTTAGCCATGAAAGCCAGTTGGGTGACTTAGGGCCGGTCACTCTTTCTAAGTCCAACCCACCTCACAGGGTTGTTGTTATAGATAAAAACGGGAGGAGGAAGGTGTGTTGGATATGTTTGCCACCTTGAATTATTTGTAAAAAATAGTAAAGGTGGGATATATAAATAGATAAGTGCTTCAAGGCCCCAGGAATGCTGTGTACCACACAGAATGCCCATTTTTGCCCATGAAAGAAAGCTGTGCTATGTTGTGCTCCTTAGCTGAAAGGTTCAGGGCTGAACACTGAGAAGTGAGCCTATTCCTTCAGCATCAGGTGATTCCTTGGCTGTCATGGCAGGTCTGGGACAGCTCGCCACAACCAACTTGCTGGGGCCCTCCCACTGCGGCAGTGGTGGGTTCCTACCGGATCTCTCCTAATTGACGATCCAGTAGCGCCGTTGGCGGGAAGTTCCGGCTACCCTTGCCAGGACACTGTGCACATGCGCAGAACCTTCTGTGCGGGCGCGCGCAGGCGAACAGGTAGCGCCAAAAAGAGAAACACACTACTGCACTGCAGCTAACTCACCATGGGACAACTCGCTGCAGGATAATTCCAGGCAGGATAACATAATGCAATAAATGTTATCCGTCACTGTTTGTTTGATATTATTTATTTCCATTTTTTCCACAAAAATTGAATTAATGTTGAAGAAACTATGGCAGATAACATTGATCACATTGATATTATTATCCATTGTCTCGCATGGAATTGTCCCACGATGGGTTGACCCCACGGCAAGATGGCCGTGGCAAATTGTCCGCGTCTACTTTTCCCTTTCCGGTCACAGCAGCCATCTCATAGGGCTGAGTTATTTATGGAACCATCTGCCCTCCACAGCTTCTCCTTGCCTATCTGATTGGGCAAAGTTAACATGTTCTAGCTGCTTCTCAGTTTAGCAGTCATCTGATGAAAGGCAGGACTCATGGCTGCTCCATCACAGTGCCAGCTGTCTAGAATAACATTCTCCCTTAACTTCATCCAGCTCTCACCCTGCTTGTCTTTAAAAGAGCCTTGAAAGAGTGCTTCTGTACTGAAGACAATATCCAAGAGCAAAATATTTTCTTAGTTTCTCTCTCTCTCTCTTTCAACCTGCCAACTTCTTCCATCCATACTCACTTTTTGAGAGCTGGCCTGAATGGAACAGTGGATTGCAAACTTCTTTGGCTTTGCTGGTCTGGTTTGCTGGTCTGGTTCTGCATGCTGAGATAAGCCTCCCAAGCTGAACTAATCTCACGGACATGAGGTCCCAGGACCTTCTATTTCCTCAGCCTGAGCTACATGCTATGGCTCAATCAAGAGTAGACTCATCCTTTTGTGCTCTGGTGAGAGTTCATTTCTTTCAGCTTCTGCTTGGGAAAGTCTCAAAGCTAAGATTGCTTCAAAATTGTTATGATCACAACTGACCCTTACTTGCCCTCGGTGTGGAAAGGAAAGCCCACTAAATGAAATAAGCAACTATATGAACTTCCTCCCAGGGATGAGAACATCATGAAATAAGGGTGAGTCTTGGATTTTTAGATTACTGGTATTAAAAGAGCCTTTTTCAAAACAAAACAAAACCCACCAAGAATGAAATATAGCTTGCTTCAGTTTACAAAGGAAAGCTGCCAGGATTTCTTTAAAATGCCCAAGTGTAAGCAAGCTGATCTGGCAGTCACGTGCTTGATTTGTTCTCTACTCCTAATCCTCTCTCTGTGTATATATGAATTATGGCTAATCAGGGTTAAAGCTAAACAGCACAAATCCAGATGTCCAGCAGATGGCAGCCAAGAGAGGCTTCTGTGCCTGCCCTCTAGAGGTTCCTCTGGATTTTTACAGCACAGATATGGTTATGTGCCAGAGAAGGCTACAATCTGCTTGTTTTCAAATGCAGCTTTCCATGCTCTTTATATTCAAGGGCCAGAGCTAAGCCGAAACACAGGTTTTGACCTCCCCTGTTACATTCCAAAACATATTCCTTGATTCTACTTGGCTTGCAATACAGAAGTATGGCTTCTGATTATCATTTTGTGGACAGGGGTGGGTGGCTGGGTTAATAAGAAGGATTGTCTTACACGAGCATTTGAACAGTGCCCCTGTTATTTTTAGGATTTAATTCAAGATGTCTGGCCCTCACATGCTTTCTCTGTCCTTAAGTTTCTCATAAATGTTCCAATGCGCTGTGCTGTTCTTGAACTATCACCATGTGTGTTCCAAGTTAGAACACCGAGCACAGCTGGAGAGATTTGTTCATTGGCTGCCCCTGGAGCGTTGTGGAGTGTTGGGTAATATATGTCTCCTTTCACTTGGAGAGTTCCTAGCTGCTTTGCCATTACAGTCCAATCATCCAGGGCTCTTGGGTTGGCTCAGCACCTCAGTGAAATCTGGAAGCAAAGCAGGCATGACATTTGGCTCAAATATGAACCATGCCCACTGAAGTAGGTGAGCTTCGGTTTGGAAGCCTTGGGTGTAAATTTCGCAACAACTACTCAGATGGAAAAGAAACTGGTTGGTTAAGTAACTCCAGAAAGAATTTTCCCAGGTTTTGGGTGAATCATTATCCAAAGTGCAAACATGGATTATTTTATCCAAGGCCTCCTCTTACTTAAAAACAAAAACAAAACCCTTTCGAAATGTATCTTTTATTCTATAAGCTGCAAATTGGCAAGGGGCAACCCTCGGTGGATTGACTGAATGACTAAAAGGTACATCTCTGTTCAATTGAGCCAGTTAAGCAGCTTGCAAAGTGAGATACAAAAGAAACACCAAGTCTCGAAATAGTACAGGTAGTCCTTGACTTATGACAAAAATGGAGCCCAAGAGTTATGTTGCTAAGCGAGACAGTGGATAAGCGAGTTTGCCCCATTTGGCCACAGTTGTTCAGCGACTGCAGTTCATTGCGGTTGTTATGTTAGTAACGTGCTTGTTAAGTGACTCTGGCTTCCCCCTTGACTTTGCTAATCAGAAGGTCACAAAAGGGGATCACATGACCCTGGGACACTGCAACCGTCATAAACCTGAGTCAGTTGCCAAGTGTCTGAATTTGGATCACGTGGCCATGGAGATGTTGTCAACGGTTGTAAGTATGAACAGCGGTCCATAAGTCACTTCTTCCAATGACGTTGTAACTTCAAGCAGTCACTAAATGAACTGTTGTATGTCGAGAAATACAAATGGAATATAATCCATTTTCTTGGCCTGGCTTCTCAAGAAAAACACATTCTAATAACACTATCATGCTATTCCAAAGAACTTTGGCTCAGCCGTGTCTTCACTGCCTTCCTAAAAACTAACATTCGAGAGGACAATGTCAGTTCCAAGGCCAGAGGTAATTCCATAAAAGGAAGGGCCCCTTACCGAGACTGCTCATATCTGCACTCCCACTTGCTGGATTTTGTGGTACGTGGGGATTCTCAACATAGCCTACCTATTAGCTTAATATTGTGTACAAACTGGTAGCTAGTGTTGCTCCTGTACTACCAGTTTTACGTGACAATAACTGGGCTGACCCAGTAGTGAACAGGCAGCCATATTCTGCAACATTTGATCTTCAAGCGCAGCTCCATGGTTAGTCCATTGCAGTAGACAAAGAAAGGTTAAAAACAGGTATGCCAGTCAAAGCTGGGCAAAGGACTTTACTCCTCTGCTCTTCAATCAGGAGCCAAAAGTCTAGGGATGGTGTCAAGCCTCTAACATCACCAGGATGGTTAAGGTCTAACGGAGTCTTATTATCTAGATTTATTGAAAAGAATAACTGGGTTAGATTACAAGATCTTGAACCCTGGCTACATGTGTGCTCTAGCACCCCATTTATAACCAAATGAGCTCATCACATATTGATGACACTTCATGCTGTTCTGATGATTTTTGCCTCAGTGTCTTCATTTAAATGTGAAACAAATAGGGGAGAGGGACAAGATCCAAGGTAAACATATTGGATTGCCTCTGCACATATAATTACCACCTGAATTGCCCCTGAGGAAGGAGCAGAATCACTCTAAAAGGAGGTCCCTTTGCCCCAACTTTCAAACCTTGCAGGTGATTCAGAAAGATGCCATAGCCAATGGTATCACAAGTCACTGAGAGATGCCAAAGAACGAAGAAGGTCATTGGAGCCCATCCAAAAGATGTCCATGTGAGAAACTAATGTGGATTTTATCCTATGCCCAGGTCTAAATCCTGACTAAAAAGCAGTGGTGGGATTAAATTTTTTTTACTACCAGTTCTGTGGCCATGGCTTGGTGGGCGTGATGTGGCTTGTTAGGCGTGGCCGGAGAAGGATACTGTAAAATCTCCATTCTCACCCCACTCCATGGGAAGGTTACTGCAAAATCCCCATTTCCTCCTGATCAGCTGGGACTTGGGAGGCAGAGAATAGATGGGGGCAGGGCCAGTCAGAGGT
>JANHFT010008753.1:270259-288112 GCA_032467955.1 Pseudoxenodon macrops
GTCACCAGCTGCCCTCAACCTACTCTATAGAACCGGTTAGAACCGGTAGGATTTCACCCCTGGTGCAACCCTATATAGGCAGTTTATAATATTGGGTTATAATTTATTTTGATTATACCTTCCGATTTAACTCTGAATATGAATTCAGCTATATAAGAATTAAGACATCCATAGTGAAAATTTCAGTGATGTGCACATTGGAATTTAGCCAAAGACCCCGAAGTTCTTCTTAAAAGCAGAACAACATATGGGAAGATTGCAAAGGAAGGACTTCGTAATTTGGAAACCCTTGTAAAAGTGTAAGAATGTGGCTGGCAATTATATGATGAAAGATAACCCCAGATTCATTTATCCTGGCAGCTTCTTTTAACAGTGATTGTAGAAACTGAAGCACGCACCTGTTGGAGCAGACCAGCCTCTTTGCTGTGGCAATGGTCAAGCCAAACTCATGAGATGCAGGATATGAAGACAATTGCTCTCTACCATTGTTGGCTTCCATGAACTGACTAATATGTCAGTTTCTAGATTTAAAGTATAATCCTTTCAACAACATTAGTAGCCTTATTCTTTTATGTAAATTGGTGGCCGTAACCACAACCTGTAGAAGGGTGTTGCATGGATTAAGAGTGATATAGGAACAAAATGCTACCTTAAATCTATCTGGGATTACCAATCATTCAATTTTATTTGGTGATGTTGGATTCTAACATGTGCCAGTGGTGGGATTCAATTTTTTTTACTACTGGTTCTGTGGCCGTGGCTTGGTGGGCGTGGAAGGAGAAGGTTACTGCTAAATCCCCATTTCCTCCTGATCAGCTGGGACTTGGGAGGCAGAGAATAGATGGGGGCAGGGCCAGTCAGAGGTGGTATTTTCTGGTTCTCCGAACTACTCAAAGTTTCCACTACCAGTTCTCCAGAACTGGTCAGAACCTGCTGAAACCCAGCTCTGCTAAAAAGTATCTAAATGGCCCACTTCCCTCAGGGCCTTTTATAGCTGTCATAAAACCAAACCAAACCTCTCTGGAAATGAAGACAGGTGGCCTGTCTCAGTAAGCATTTGTAGAGAGATGTTGATAAAGTTTGTTGATCCTGTGCTCAGAAGTGGACTCTGGATTCTGTCAGCTTTTCAACAGCCTACCTCAAAGAAGACACAAATTCTACAAGTTATACTTTTAATTGATAAATGTTCCTCTTTTCCTTGCTCATCCTCATGAACCTTTGTAGATCTCTGGACTATTCTCTACAAGCGTCAAAACATTTATTTTTCTGACCTTCAAGGAACAGAGCTGGGGGAAGGAGAAATCCAAGAGGAAAAACCTTATCCTTTACCTTCCTTTTCTATTTACCTAAGACACTGATGAAGAACCTGCTGGGGCACAAGAGCTTGAGGGCTAAACAAACCAAGTCTGATTAAATCCCAACTTTCAAATTGATTCAAATATTGATTTGAACATCTGACCTGATTTGTAAAATCAATACGATTCACTTGAACTCGCTGAGCTGATTCAGACAGAAACATCAAATCTGAACTGACTTGATTGGATAATTCACTCTATAAAAGTGCCCAGGTCAAGCATGGAACATATCTACGTTGGTCTAAATCAGTCCAAACAATTTGGGTACATTCTGTTTGATTTAACTGATCAGATTGATAGGAATGTGTAAAATATATCATGCATGGATCAGAGAGTTAAAGTTAAAGGTTTCTCCATTCTAATCGTATCCGAGTCTAGAGTTGATACACATCTCCATTTCTTGGATACTTCCATGGTCATGTGGCCATTATGACTATGTACCAAGATGCATGGAATGCTATTACCTTCCCACTGAAGTGCTACCTATTTATCTACTCTCATTTGCATGCTTTCAAACTGCTAGGCGGGCAGGAGCTGGGGCAAGTAACAAGAGTTCATCCCATTGCACGGTGCTCGGGCCTCAAACCTGGGCAGAGTCTTTAACCACCGAGACATTGCGTTAGCATTAGGTAATTGTACACCAGAGTAAAACAAGGCTGCTTTTTTCCATGCATGGACCTAGAATGTGTATGTTCTGCCAGAGAAATTATGGGATAGAAGTGGGGGATAGAAAGGCCAGTGGCATGGAGCAAGGTAGAATGGATGGTTCAGATGGCTGTAGGGTAGTAGCACTAGCAGAGAAGGATGGTACAGAAAATTGGGTGGTGGGGTGGCATATAAGATACCTAGAGAAGTGGGAAGGGAAGGATAGCAACCTTGCTCTGTTTTTCTCCATAAGAAAACTATGAGATGTGTCATAGTCAAAACCTGGATTAAACTAATCCTAGTTTTGCTTTGGCTAAATCCTGACCCATCCAGAGCAGCTCAGCCAAAACAGAATTTGAATAATTTTAGCTTGACCACAGTGTGCTTCAGGTGTGCATGGGGCCAAATTTTGTTCATTCTACAAATCTGTTTATCGTTTTGATTTGTTGAATCCAAAGCTCTAAATGGAGCTGTAATGTTGAATACACATTCATACCTATAGCCTTCTATAGTAACCCTTAGGATATTAAAGAAGTAATAAAAACAGTATAATATCTGAAGTGTAAAGAGTGGAAATAAATAATGCATGAGAATTAATAAGCTTCCTAGAAATGATGCAACATTGAAAGGGAATAATAGATGGACAGATGATGTGGGTCTGAGACAATTCGCTGTGGCCAACTTGCCACAGTCAATTCACCATGGCCAACTAGCCATGAGACAATTCAACGCTGTATTGTTTCATTCAGATACTTTTATTATTGATGATCATTTTCTTGTCAAAATTATTGTAACCCTTTTATTTCTGGGTTGATTTTTATGGCCACGGTTTCATCAAAACTAATTTAACTTTTGCATTTGTTGAATTGTCCCATGATGAGTTTTCCCGCAACAAGCTGGCCGCAGTGAGTTGTCCTGAGGCAGGTTGACTGTGGCAAATTGGTTGTAGCCAATAATTAAAATCTAAGGATGCTTTACAGTAGATGAAAGATAGCAATGATCTTCAGCCAACTTTATGGAGAAGAAGCAAAGATGCAATGGAACGCAGAAGAGAAATGAATTTTCCTCTCAAGAAATTAAAAACTGTGATTGAACCAGATTTAGCAAGGAAAAAAAGTGTAGCAAGGAAAGATACACATCAGAATCCTTAATGCATCAGGAAGTTTGCTGTCTTTGGTGCAAAGAGAAAGAAAATCTGCAATAAAATTGGTTCCCGCTGGAGTTCAACACGTTGCTTTACATTTGGAAGCCGGAGCAGCAACTAAGAGAGATAGCAGCAGCCCAGTTGAGCTGCATTGCAACAGGGACCTGTTCTAATGAAATATGACACATATAACCTTAAGCTGCCGTTTCTGGTATTAACTGCTGCATCTTCCTTATTTCCTTGCACTCGGAATGCAAGAGTGTCCACCCCCACTAGGAAATCCACCAATGAGACACGGCATCATCTCCAGGTAAGGAGAATGTGCTGTTCCTTCCTTATCCCACAAACATTTCTCCACTTTCTTATCCTGTGGACTTCCCATGTCCCTCGGTAAGTCACCATCAAAATATCGTTTTGCACGAGCCTGTACTTTAAAGGATTGTGGCTTATGGTTAATAAAGCAACAAAGTTCTATCAGAAAAAGGTATAGTGCAAAACATTGCTGGAGGTGCCCAAGGAACTTTATCCACCACCTTTCCTAGGCCAAAGGCTCAGGGTTGAAAAATTTCCCATTCTTGGTGGATCTTCATGATGATTAATGCAATCCATCAGCCTGTCTCCAATGTCTTTCCAAAGGTTACATTCATTTTGCCCTAATGTACTGCTCCCCTTCCAAAATTCTGGGACTTCTGCTTCAAGAATTCTAATTCACATAGTCCCGGTTTGGCTAGAAGACAATGGATTGGGAAAAGTAGGCCGAATGATCAGGGCACTTTCTCCTCCGTGGCATGCCCACCAACCATCAATACACATTTTGATGGAGAAAAGAATATGCCCGAGGCCTGTAGCATTCCTGTTTTTCCTCAGGGAATCCATTTGAGGTGGCAGGGGAGCAAGAGACATCCAATCATGCAAAGGCACAAGCCTCCAGCGTAGACGAGCTACTAGTACCTTAAGACTGTCTACTATAGACCTCACCCCATTCCTGAGGGGCGTGCATAAGCGCACAAGCGTGACTCCCGTCCCTGTCCTATTGTTTCCTTTTATCCGAACCCATCTCATGTACTCATAAACTTGTCTATACTTGTATCTGTTTTCTAATATATGCTTGACAAAATAAATAAGTAGAAGACCTCTTGCACCTTGTACCAGACCCCTTCCGCAGGTAGGAGAACTCATCCACCTAGCTAATCCACTTTGCATGAGTGAAGTAGGGTGGAATGCACCTGGCAGGATCAAGTCATTTGTTCAATATTTGCTGAAGAAAGAGATTTCATAGAAATTTCACCATTAAAATTGTCATGACCTCTCAGCTTTCCACTAGCTGGCACTCTTCAGGTGTATTAATTGGGAATCCTGGGAGTTGCAACCCCAGCATATGTGGGAAGTGCCAGGTTGGAGAAGACTGATCTCTTGACTGATTTTTATCAAAACCTAAATCCTGTAACGCTAAGAAGTAAAGATAATGGTGATAGGTTTAGGTACATAGTAGCAAACTGTAAATCAGAAAATACCGAGTTCAAAGTGTTTGCTCACGGGGAAATTGTAATTGCTCTTGCCCAAGTTGTTTTGCAACAAAGGGGTAGGCTTCTTGTTTATCTCGTAAACAGTCCTCTTGGCTTCAGGCGTTCTTTTCAACACGGCTTAACTTTGTTGCAGGAGGTTGAACAACCTTTGTAGTTGTTTAGAACCACATCAGCTTTTAGTAACCACAGCCGGTCTTGTTTGATAGCTCAAGCAGGGAAACCAGCCATCTTCTCTTGGTAGTCTAATAGAAATCAACATCTTAAAAGAGCGCTTTATTAGCTCCTCCCCTGCCAGCTCTTTCTTGCTCTGGTGTCCTGGAAGGTAAACTGGAGTTCCACCTCCACAAAGGCTGGAGTTGCAAGCCCAGTGCAACTCACAAAAGGCATTGATAAAAACAACGGAAATACTTTCTTATTGGAATCGTTCAACAGGAATGTGTCAAGACTCATTAAGCCAAATAGATCCAGCCACAGTTCAGATATCCTGTCTGTCGTACCATGAGCTCCATGATGGAAGAAATCTCCGAATCATCAAGTGGAAAGAAGTTGGGCCAAACGTTAGGAAAATATGGCCATTCTGCAGACTTTGGGTCTTCAGTCCCAAAACTGATGGGAGCAGTCAGGGAACATACAGAAGAAACTTGGAAAGTTCATGTTGAGAAAAACAGACATTTAATATGCTCCAGGGGTGTAGTCCTGCTGGCTTGAGTGGAACTATTCCATAATCAACCAGATTAATACACATAATTGCTGAAACCTGGTATAAGGCAGACGGCATAAATCCACTTATTGGAAATACTGACTGGATTCACAAATCACATTAAGTTATAATTTGCTTAATCATGATTTAATAAATGATAATTTGCTAGGTTCACATAACACGCAAAAGCAAACACACCATATTATGGCTTCATATGCTGTCTGAACCCAGCCAAATCTCATATGTGAGTTGCACCATCATAAAACTCATGAACGAAGAGAACACCATTGTGCAGCCTTACATTTTATTGTTGAGCTCTGTGAGATTGGAGGACAATCCTTCCTAATTGGTTGAACCCTGATTACGCTACATTACAATTTCCAGATAGGACTATAGTGAAGTGACCACTCCCCATTTCCACAACAGTGGCAGTGGGTGCACATGATCAATTGAGCCCCCAGTTTCTTCCAAGCAAAGGAAGCTGGGATCTAGTGCAATTACATATACCTAGTGAAGACATAGTTGGATTGTTTTATCTGTGGAGACACAAGTGTCACCTTGGGTTATTGATGGCTCTATACCCTTTTAAACGGAGTAGAAGGTTCTACTCCGTATGTAGCATCAACCTGGGCAATTTTTGAGTTGTATTCCAACGCATAGATGGCATTGAGTTGGGAAAAAGGTCTTGATGCTAATGCTATGAAAAATATCTTTGCCAGACACTGAAGTCAGCAGCTGAATGAAGCTCATTTTTCACAGTTTTATACAAAAAAAAATTTAATAAATATTTTTCAAGATTTATTGCCAGGAATAACACATCAAGAGATGTATTTTTCATGTTCATGTACGGTAACACTAATATTATCATACAAGTTATCTCTGTGATCCAAGTGGTCAATGTTTGAATCCTGTTTTTTTAATTATTTGATCATCCAACTTTTGTAATAGCACTTTGATTTCCTTATTTCTTTTAAGGCGGGCAGTGGAACCTATGCAAATCTACACAGTGATCTTACTGGACATTCTACTGTTCAAGTATTCAACGACTAGCTTATTAGAATACTTTCTACATACAGTAGATTACAAAAAAAAGAAAAGAAATCAAATCTACAGGTGGTTCAGTTTTATACTATTTTTGGTGGGGGGGAAAATCAAGAGTTTACAAAGTAAGATTTTGGTGCTTCCAACTTCACACACTAATTCAGTATTTTTTTTTTAATTACATGCAACCACTCACAACTCTCACATTTCATCTACAGAAGTTATAGCTCCTTTGTGTTCCCTTAAGCTGCTCTGAAGCAGGTGATCTGCCTGTCATCCTTTCCTTCCTTCCTTCCCTCCCACCCCATCTTTAAAGCAGCCAGAAAAAAAGAGAGAGAGAGAAAAAAAAAACTAGATCTAACTGCCTTGGCTGGTATTTTACAAAAAAAATATGAATGTGATACTATGGAAGATGTTTCCAAAGGAATAAAAGAGACACATTTGACATCATACAAAAAAGTCAGCATCGAAGGCTAGAAAGCCCTTCCTATTGTTAAAAATAAGACAAAACAAAATTCAGAACATTTAAATTTTGGCATGTAGGCAACATGTAACAATGAAAAAAAAAAAAGGTAAAAAAGTAAGAAGCCATAAGCAATACAATGCTATGAAAAACCTTCAGCTCTAAACACATACATATAAATAAAAAAAGGAATGATATTTAAGGCTCTTGATTATTAAGTTAATAAATCAAATATACACAGTGATTAATAAAAAAGAATTATTTACATAACTATACAAACTTCTACTTTTGACACATTTTCCTCTCAATTCTTCATTATTATTTTTTTACCAGCAACTGCTGACAATGAATCTTCCTGGTCCCTCCCTTCCCGCAAACAAAACAAAAAAAAAATAAAAAAATTACAATAAAAAAATAAATAATAAACTTTTTTTTTTTTGATAGTTGCTGTGGTTCTGAGCTGCAAAGGCACTTTCAAATACAGAACTAGTTGCATGTCATCATAAAACCAATATACAAAAGAACTCTAATTCAATAAATAAATAAAACATATTTTTTGTTCTAAGACTAGATTGCGACGTCTCAAGAGAGAAGGGGAAAAAGAAAAAAAAACGAACAGACCCACCAATAGGTATATATTTCTTTCCCGCTCCAGGAAAAAAAAAAAAGCAAAAGAAAATCCTAGCGATTCCTTATGAAACCTTTCTGGGATGCGTCGGCTGCGGCTGAATTGACAGAGGGGGCACTTTTTGACTAGTTTTGCATAGATGTGAAATGCAGCACTTGGTAATCCAGCCAACCACAGCAACTATCACTGCCAGTGTAAGCCAGCTTGTCAAAACTTTAAATTAACACAGGGATATTAAGCAAATAATAGCCTTAGACTCAAAATATTACACAACCGTTTTAAGAACTACAAGCTCCGAGTTGCCTTAGATTGATAGGTAAAGGCCCTGCACGGCAGCACCTGCTGTCTGCTATACAATATATTCCATCCGATTTAGACTTTGTGCGCTTTCCAAGTCCCGGTTGTCTTGTTTGTTTGTCCAATTTGGGTGTTTTGTAGGCGTGCCGTTGGGTGGCTTTTCATCTCTGTCTACTAACGTGTAGGTTGCCTGTTTGGCAAATCGGGTTTTCTGCTGGTGCTTGTCCATGTCATCTTCTTCCACCTCTGAATTGTGTGTCCTTATTTTGGCAATTTTGGAGTTCTTGTTCTCATAGTCTTTGATCGGCACAGCGTTGGCTCCAAGTTTCTCTATGGGGTTCTTGATCTGGTTCAGTTGCTCCCGCACGTTGTTGGTGGTATTGTCTTCCGAGGCGGTGTGTGTGTGAGTGCTCTGCTTTCGCCGCTTCCTGATGCACCAGTAAAAGGCAGTGACCAGGCAACAGATCCAAGCCACAGTTAAAATGGAGCTGAGTAATGGAACCAAGAAATCTGGAAGGCAATTGAGGTTCACCATTAGTGCTTCAACAAGTGGGGCTGCTCCTTCCTTGAATGACAGAACTCATGCCAACCTTCCCCAACCTGGTGCTTCATAATGTCAAATTTGATCCTGGTGCCTGGGGAATCTGAGGGTTGAATGCCAACATACTGGGGGCGGGGTGGGGTGGGGTGGTAGGAAAACTTTTCCCATGCTAATGAATTCCTTAGCTTTTTTAACTTTAAAAATTATTTGTAAAAGATGCAGACTACGATGTTGCGCACCTTTTTAAAATACCAAAGCTGTGATCAAAGGAGGCTTCCTTTTTCTTATGTTAGTGTCAGGATTGTGCCATGGGAAATTCTGAAGGGTTGACCCAATTAGAATTGCCTCATAGCATTTGGGTCCAGACTGTCTCATTTAGAGAAAACTTATCAAAGTCAATGGAATCCAAATACTAATTGTGTCTAACATGTCTCACAGATTTATAAAGGTGTCGCTTAAGTATTACTAAGCCTGCATGTAATCCTTGATATCGAATATTGATCTTCCTACTAAAAGGGTTATCGCCATAGCCTAATTAACATTCTAAGAAGAGCTTTGTTTTTCTTTTCTTTTCTTCTTGTAATGCTAGCTCAACAATGGATTGAAGGTATTTCATATACGATATAGGGTCTGGTTACTTACTGCCTATCACCCATAACATCTGCCTGGTTGATTTGATCCTGTAGTGTTGACAGGCTCTAGATTCCTTTGATTAAACAATGTCTTCGCTCAGCATCTGCCCTCTAGAACTAGGTCCCTGCCCTCCAAGATCTAGATGGCCTCCAGAACTAGGTCCCTGCCCTCCAAGATCTAGATGGCCTCCAGAACTAGGCCCCTGCCCTCCAAGATCTAGATGGCCTCCAGAACTAGGCCCCTGCCCTCCAAGATCTAGATGGCCTCTAGAACTAGGCCCCTGCCCTCCAAGATCTAGATGGCCAGTCGTTTAGGAGGCCCGTGAAGATTTGGCTCTTCACTCAGGCCTTCAGTGAAAGGGGAACCCTTACTTCATTGCACTTATCTTTTAATTGTTCGTGCTATAGTTTAATTTGATTGTTGTAAACCAGCCAGAATCATATTGTATACAAATTTAATATATTATTATTATTATTATTAATTTCCCCCTTTCATTCAAGACCTGTATCTTACTCATTCAATAACAGGCCACTTGCAAAAGCTAAAGAATGGGACAATGTTTAGTAAGTTTCAGTATCTGAGCACAAGAGGAGTTTATATCTACGGCTCTCATAGGGCTAGTTCAACTTTGAGCTCTACCAAAGAACAATGTTTATTGGATCAAGCCACAGGGGATTTCTCTCCTGTCAGCTAGAAACAGGAGCATCCACAAAGAGAATAAAACAAAATTAAAAAGGTCGACTGTTATTGTGCAATCCAAGTCAAGAGCCATGGAAATTAGGCAATTCAGGTAGTTCAAATGAGTATAGAGATTTATTGCAAGCTTAACCTCTCTACTAGGATCTGACCAACTAGTGGTCAAGGAAATTAGCAGGAGATAAGAAAGGAATTCAAGACTGGCTGGACTTAGATCTCTTGTGGGCAAGCATGACTGATGATGTGTTTGATCCCTCCCTCCAGCTCAGCCTGGTCATCTTCTACAATCAAAGCCTCACCAATGCATGTAAAAGGGGGTGGGGCACTGGTTGTGTGGCTGGCAGCTTGCCTTTTCTGACCCCCACGCCTAAAGATGCCTCTGGGTACAAACCGAACAACAGAATTTCAAGCCGTGTATTAGTACAACTATTATATTTGGAAACACTTTTATCTTACAATCAGCAAAGGCACCTCTTCTAAAGCAGATTTAAGACAGACTGGTTTGTCTTCTTAGTTTAAGAAAAAAATCACACAAAAAAATCATCCACCTATCGAAATGGTTTACCTGTTTTGCTCTTAATTGGCCGCCTCTGGACCCGGACCTCTGCAACAGCTGCAATAAGCGTGCTATTCCCATCACGTTTGCTGACCAGATCGATAATTTTATCAGTTATTTCCTTTACTGGATTATTTTCCTCCTGGATATCTTCAGCAGACTGAAGGGAGAACAGTACAGCTATATTTTAGGGAAGGCAGAGTTTAAAAATCAGCTGCTACTTGAAATAAGACAAAGGCCTTTGAGAACAGTATGGAACCCAGGGCAACCCAATGTGCGAAGCTTTCGTTTGAATCAATAACACAGTGCAGGCATGGATTCCGCTAATTCAGCAAAAACAAGGCTATTAATTACATGCAATTAAAGTCAACCCTCCTACTTTTCAAAACCATTCAACACATCCATTTTGCCGAATTTACAAAAATGCCCAGTCTCTTTTATTAACTCAGATTACAACATCCCATTATCAAGCCTCCAAGGTGGCTAACACAAAACCGCTCTTGCGTAAAGAAATTGATCCTGGAAAACAACAAGGAACAAGGACAAACAAAAGCCAGAAAGCCTGATTTTTTCCCTCCCTTGTTGGAATGAATACCATCCAACGCAGTGGAAAATAGCAAGAGGAAGTCCTCCTTCGTCCTTTCCTCTCCCCTCCAAAGAGGGGCTAGGGGACAATCTCTTCCAGACATTTCAAAAGCCAGGCTAAAGCACCAAGGCCCAGTCAAGGGCTAGACTTACAATTGCCACGTGAATTTCATTGCTTGCCAAATGCGATGGCTCACAGGTGATATAGAGAGCATATTCAATGGAGACATTCCTCAAGATATTCAGATTCCGCAGCTCGCTGCAGATATGCTCCGTTGTCAGACCCTATGGGGTGGTGGTGGAGGGGAAACAGCATAGGCAAGAAAGCATGAGAACCTGGACAGCAGAAGATTATGAATCATTAATTTTATCCGGCTACAGTTACACAAGACTCCTTGTCTCCATGTTATAACTGGAGCTGTATATTCTGAATTTGCTATTTAGCAAAGAGGAGAGGATCATTATAAAATAATCAACCTGAGCTTGCAAAAGTAAACTCAGCACAGAGACACGCTTATCGTAAGCTCCCCGATGAGGAGACTTGCACGAGGATTGCATTTACAATTATATTCCTAGAGGGCTTTTTTCCTCAAAAAAAAAGTAATAAGTGAAATGGCTTGGAGGCGCTTTGCTGACTTTGGCAATAAGAAAACCAAATTAAGTCACTGCTGACCGAAGCTTCTTGCTCAGCCCTGCAGGAGTCATCTCTGCCTAGATTTTGCCAAAGGATGTAAAGATATGATGAGAAAGCCCCATGGAGGACACTTAGGGCAGCTAGGGAGAAACCTGAAGTACCACTGTGTGCAGAAGGATTTTTTTTTTTAATTGGTTCTCTGAGATCGCAGGTGAAACAGGACTGCTACTGCAAAGCAGACTGTTGCTGGGAGTTTCTTGGGTCCTTCCCCAGAATGGGCTAACTTACCGGAGTCATCATCTCTTTGTTGAAGGTGAAGGTAATATTAGCACAATGTTCCTGATAATAAGAATCAGAACTGCAGGTCATTTTCACTGGCTGTTGATTTGATGGCCAGCATTCGCCCATGTTGTCACAGGGTGGGACAAAGCAGTGATCAGCTTTAACAGGATGACAGGTGTGGCCTGCAGGACATTCACTGTGGCCCTTGGTGCTTATCACGCAAGGCTTTGGGCCGCACCAGACCTAGAGATAATCGAACAGTTAGTTGTTAAGTGCCCCTCTGAAACGGGCGAGGAGGGGGGGGAAGCAAAGGAGCATGTTGGTTCAGAGATCTATAGGATGGTACCTTAGAACAGGAGACTTTTCCATTCACACACTGACAGCTGTTGCATTCGTCATCCCACTTTGAACCATCTGGAATAATATGCCCACTGGCAACGCAGGGTCTTCCTGAAACTAAGATTTAAAAAGCGTTTAAGGGATTCATCTTCAAGACCTCCGATTCAGAATGAGACTTTAGATGAAATACACAGGAGGAAGGAAAGACAAAAATAAAAAAAATCTACACATCTTTGCTCCCAGCTAAATGAAATATGGCCCGTCACAGATGAGAATACTTGTTTACGTGGCGGGGTGGCGCAGTGGTTAAAATGCAGTATTACAGGCAAACTCTACCCATAGCCAACAGTACGATCCTGACCGGCTCATGGTTGACTCAGCCTTTCATCCTCCTGAGGTTAAATGAGGACTCAGATTGTTGGGGGCAATAAGCTGATTCTGTAAACCGCTTAGGGAGGGCTGTAAAGCACTAGGAAGCGGTACATAAGTCTAAGTGCTGTGGTTATTCAGCCTAATAATTGATCCAAAAGGAGGAATAGGGCTTTTAAAACATGTGGCACCCCCAGCTCCTAATTTAGACAATGCGTTTTGCTGCAACCAGCTAGAATTATGCAATTTAAATCAGACATGGCATACCTTCTTGACATCTGGGACCACCACGGCCAGGTGGACAAATACAGCGATATCCATTGATTTCATCTATGCATGTAGCTCCAAAAGCACAAGGCGAAGACTGGCATTCATTGATATCTGGAGGGGAAAGGAGGAAGATGAGGAATCCCTGCAATTCATCGGTTTACACACTTTAGCCAAACTATCGAGTGTCTTTATCAGCCTGTAAAACTTGATTGTTTTTATTATGAATGGTTTATTACAGGCAGTCCTCGACTTACAACCATAACTGAGCCTGAAATTATGGTCATAATTTGTTGCGGTTGTAAGATGAGGCATACATGTGACCAGAAGTAATTTTATGGCCTTTTTCACAGTGGTTTTTAAGCAAACACCACGGTTTTTAACACAACGGTCATTCAGCAAACCCATTCATTGGAATTAGCATTTATTTTTTTGCCACAAACTGCTTTTATTTTCTGTATCAATGAGATGGATGGCATAAAATGTAATAAATAAATAATCTCAAAGCTGAGTCACCTGACCACAAAACGATGCAGCCAATTGTAAAGCTGACTCCACCCAACATGCGGTCATGTGACTGGATGGCAGTGGCACATGACCATTTACAACGGTTTATGAGATGCAAAGCATCCATTCCGTGGCCACTGTGACTTCGAACGATCACAAAAATTACTGGTCATTAGCTGACAATCCCCTGTATTACATTTATTATTTGTATACACTTATTATATATAACAACAGCAACAACAATTAAAAGGAATGCTGAATACTTATTTCAGAAGTTCGATAATGCAGGGATCTTATATTAGGCTATTATAATGATCTTAAGATTTTTGGCTAACAAAATTCCCCTTTCAACCATATCGACTCTTCTGATAACAACAGTTTCAATTACATTTTGTCTTCTGTACGACTGATTGGATTTCTGTCTCTTAGGAAGTACAGCTTCTCTTTTATTGGTAAGTTTCTATCGACAGGGAACCATACTCGCTATTTGGAGGTCTGAGCCCAAGGCAAAATGTATTCTAATTAGAGAACATTTCCTTCTGAGCAGTTTCTTGGCCATAAGAAAGTCCATTCTCCTCAGAAGGAAAGGGCAGAGGAGAGAGAATGGTTTACCCCTTTTGCAGCCCCTTTTGAAATGCCTTTTCCTTGGAAGGAGGAAACTCTTTTGACTCTTGTGGGCCCAATTCAGAAGGAAAAAAATGGGTAGCTTTTGAATACAAATAAGGGAGAACTTCTACAACGCACATTCTTAATTTGTGGGGTTCTATTACGGTGGTGTGATTTATTTATTTATTTAAAACATTTATATAGACGTCCCATCTGTCAACTAACTCTGGGTGGCTCCCAATCAAAAATTACGAGTCATATAAAATATTTTAAGAACTGGAAAACTCAACCAATTAAAACATTAAAAACAACAACAACTGGTGCTAATCAATTTTAATGTGGAATCATCTAATCTCCCAATGCTTGGGAGATTAGCCAGGTCTTTAAAGCCTTATGGAAGACTAAAAGGGTGGACGTCCGCCAAACGACAGGGGGTAAAGTGTTCCCATAGGGCAGGGCCGCCACAGAAAAGACATTGAATTGAAGACGAATGCCATGGCAACCACTACTCAAATGAGCCAATTTGCAAAGCTCTAAACCAACGTTGTTTGAATCAAACCATTCTAAAAACTTACTTATTCTGCAGTCAGGACCTGCAAAACCTGGAGCACATTCACAGCGGTACCAATTTTCTCCATCCACACAGATTCCATTATTGTAGCTGTTTGGGGGGAATGAATGGGGAGCAGGGGAGAGAGCAGAGAAAAAAACAATAAGATAATGAAAAATCTTTTGTTTTTTTTCCTTCCACAAAATGGAGGGTGACATTCAAAATGTAATCGGTTTCTAAAACAGGTAGCCTTGCTGCCTTGAACTACAATCCTCAGCATTCTTTAACATTGACTCCGCTATCTGTGGCTCCTGGGATTTAAAGGCCAACGACGCCTGGAAGGTCAGATTGTCCATTATAACCCATTCTATATATGAACTATTCTAAACATACAGTTGGCAGTTAATGACAGTTGGCAGCCAGACATCTTTATAGAACTCCTGGCTCTCTACGGATAAACAACTATTTAAGTCCATGTATTTGCCATACGCTAAATAAAATAAATAATCTAAACATGCATACATGAGTTGTATTCTACTACAAATTGCACTGGCTTAACAAGACATAGTTAAAACTATATATAGTTATATATGGTGTGTGCTGACTAGCTTGTTGTTTAATAGAACAATAATAAACACAGCAAAGATGAAGGAAGTCTGGAAGAATTTGATAGGACTTTTTCAGAGAAATTCAAAGGCTTTGGAGGAAGGAGAGGCAATACCTATCCAAATGCACAATATATGACTAATAAAATGGAATCTTCTAAGTAAGGGGTCCCCAAACCCAGAGCCATGGCCCACTACTGGACTGTGAACTGTTCGGAACCAGGCCGCAGTAGGTGGTGCGCAGGCTAGCAGATGCACATCCCCACTTGTACAAGTGGTGGGCATGTGTGCCCACCACTTATGCATGCGCACATGTGCAAACCATTCCTTCCCATCCCCACCCACCCCGGCCTGCAAAATTGGAATGGTTGGGGAACTCTGTTCCAAGTATAGATATCTACAGCATAAATAGAGATGACAGCCCAGGGAAAAAGGAAATGGCTTAGGTGGAGGCTTATATTCAGATGCAAGAAAGTGACTTACCAAGGATGTGGACTGCAGTCATTTGTATCTGCAAAGAGATCAAAGAAAGGCAAAGTTAGGGAAAAATACGGTAAGAGAAGCTGGACTGATGGACTTTCTTGTGGATGGCCTCTAAATCTTGGTTTCACTCTTTAAGCTGGAAATTTGGATCACACAGATTTTTAAAAAAAGCCATGTTGACTACTTTTCAATTAACAAACCACTGGCAACATTCAACTTTTGTACAGTAAATGAGAAGCCCTCCTTCAAAGCTCTATTAGTCACACAGAGTAATTTTTCTCTTTCTTTCTGCAGCTTTTGAAGTGACTGGCAAGGCTTTTAGACTCTTAGTTATTTAACAGTGGCAACAGCTACAGAGCTGTCCCAAATTTAATAAATACGCACAGGTATTTAAAAAAAAATCATCCTGCTAAAACACTCAGAATAGTCGGGAACGGATATATTTCTCCTCCCCCCCCCTCCCCCCCAGAAAGACAAGGCTCAGTATGGACATAATAGAACTCCTGGGTTCAACTGATACATCTTTAGAATGGGTAAAGAATGCTAACTTTTGTATCTAGGCTCAAATAGAGGGACTTTTGTGCAATCCACAGCTTGGTAGACATCCAAGAGGAGGATTACTGTAAAGTCTCTCTCAGGGAACAGTTTTGAATGGTGGCTGCGAGGGAGGCAAAGCCATGCGGAGGAGCAAGTCCACATCTGCCTCCACTTATCTTGTTTGCCACTTTTCTCAGGCCCAGGTCAAAGCTACATCCTACACTGTCATGAAAGCCAAAGGAAAGAGGTGAGGTTCAGGTCCCACTTACAACAGCTTCCCATTTCTGGTTTCAATCTCCAATTCCCCAGAGCACCGTTGGCTCAACAAAAGCCCCTCTAGATGTATTTATGGAAGAGAGAGGGAGGGATGGGGGGTGGGGGTGGAAGAGAACTTACTCTGCGTGCACGTAGGTCCTTCCCAGCCTTCTTTGCAGACGCACGTGAAAGACTCTCCACTTACAACACACGTTCCCCCATTATGGCAGGGGCTTGGCAGGCAGCTGCTGTTCCGTGCTGTAAAAAAAGAAACATAAAAATGCTTTGCTGCCGGTCTCTTTGGCGCACACCTCGGGGGAGAAGGAAAGGCGAGGAGCCACAGGTTCGTACCTATATTGCAAGTGGCTCCATCCCATCCTGCAGGACACATGCACTTGAAGACGTCGCCCTCATCGTAGCACGTCCCTCCGTTGTTACACGTGGCTTCGTCGCACTGACTGTCACCTACCCGACAGGGGAAAAAAACCAAAAGGTTATTTTTCCCCCCCTCAATAATAACATTTACTAAAATTTTAAAATACAAAGATAAAGAACAAACGTGAACTAAGAAAATATATATATGAAAAGGACATTATAGTAAAACGTGCAGAGAAAAAGAAAAAAAATACGTAAAGAGAAAAGAAGAAAGATAAATGATTTCCTCTTTCATCAAGACACAGTAAGAACAATGTCAGTAACTTGTCACCTTTAACATTTCAATAAAAGATCTTTTCTTCTTCTCATATCTCATCTCCTATCTATAAGCAAATTATAAAGCCTCATAATTCAGGCCTTATCAGCAAAAGCCCATTAAGAGTTACCAGAAATAACAAGATAGCTATTTGAACCTGAATCAAATAAATCAGTTACATATTTCTTTCCTTTAATACAGTAATTTATCATTTCCTCTAAAAATACAACCTCCCCCTTTTGCCATCTCTTATCTATAAACAAATCTTTAAAGCCTCCTCATTTCAATCTAATCAAAACTACCGGAAGCAACATGTTAAGAATCTTGAGCTTTGATTCCTCCAAATAGCATCCCACGTTAATTTCTTATCATTTTCCCTTTCTTTCCTTTCATAAACTAATTCATAACTTTAACACATACCAGGAAGAACGTCTATAGTTTAACCTTAACCAAATAACCCAACTTTTATATTCTTCCCAAATCCTATCTATAAACAAAATTTAAAAGTCTCATCATTCAGTCCTGGTCAGGAAATTCCCATTAAGAGTAACTGGAAAGAACATCATATATATTTTAACCTTGATTAACTTTACATTCCTTCTTTTTTACTTTTAAAAATCCAAGTGATCAAAATGGTTGATGGTTGAGCTGCATTCAGCTTAGTTTCAAATTCATCAGGATCTGACACAACCCTTCCACACACACCCAAAAAAAATATTGATTAAAGCTTATTGCAATGTTTTCTCCCCCACTCAGTCATAATGTGAGCTGTGTCCCTCCCTCTTCCTGTCCCCAATATAAGCCCTGGTTCAGAGGTAGGTTCCTACCGGTTCGGACCGGTTCTATAGAGTAGGTAGTAAGCCACTGATGATGTCACGGAACAGGTTCTGGTCTTCTTTTGCGGGGGGGGGGGGGATA
>JANHFT010008753.1:288212-302386 GCA_032467955.1 Pseudoxenodon macrops
GATGTCACGGAACAGGTTCTGGTCTTCTTTTGCGGGGGGGGGGGATATTTTTTTAATTTTTAATTTTTTCTTCTGCACATGCGCAGAAGCTGAGTTTCGGGCACCATCTTGTTTTCGGCCATTTTTTTGGGGGGGGATTGTTTGGTGTTTTTTTTTGTACTGTGCCTGCGCGGAGGCAGCGAACCGGTGGTGAGGTAAGTTAGAACCCACCCCTGCCCTGGTCCCTCAATGTTGCTGGACTTTTCTAACCTATAGGGAAGGTGTAGAGAAAAGGGCACCATCAGGTGGAGGCCGGGAACATTTCCCCATTGATCTCTATATTCAAAATGATGGAGTTTTGTGAAAAGAAATAGGCCCTGAACTCATGCAAGGCAGAGACTGGCATTATGTAACTTCAACACTGGCGTTCATAAGCCAGCTGGCCTTGAACCACAGGATGCTTTGTCTATGGAGATTGTCAAGTCATCCAGGTCACGGCTGTCCCAGAGGTGCTTTTTCAAAAAGGCAACTGTGGACTTTCTTTGTTTTTACTCGAAGACATTTTGCTTGTCATCCAAGAAGCTTCTGAAGATCTTCGAGCACAAAACAAAGAAAGTCCAGTTTCTTTTTGAAAAAGCATCTTTGGGACACAGGATACTTTGAACACTTCAAGGGCAGAGGAATAGAAACCCACCTTCTACTCGGAAGACAATCGGCTCACCGAGTGAATTCATTTGAATTCAGGCACAAAACATGACAGACATCCTGAATACCACCAGTGTGTAAGCCTGGAGAAATTATTAAAAACACTCACGTGAGTGGCAAGTTTTTCCTTTCCAGCCATTTTTACATTCACAGAAAAAGTCATTGACCAAGTCTCGGCAGGTCCCTCCATTGTGACAAGGGCTTTTACTGCAATCATTGATATCTGGAGATAACAGAGAATATCAGCTGGTTACCCATCTGTAGTGGCTAAACATATTTATAGAGCGGTCTTCGTCTGCATATTCATATTCCTCTTTCCAGCCTGTAGTTCCTGGATTAAATGCCTATCGCCTCTATTCTGCACTCCGCCCCTTTTGTTCCCTTTGGGTTTTTCTCACCAGTGAGAAAATTGCAAGTCCTTTGGAATGAAAAATTACACCCTTTCCAGGCCAAAGTGGACCTGGGTGTCCTCGAGACACTGCAGTCATGTGGCAAACTCCTCTTGAGGTTAGTATTATTTCCCCAAAATTAAAACTGAGGAAAACAGTAGTATGACATTCAAAAGGTAAAAGATTCTTTTCGGGTATCAGCTTCATAAAACATTAAGTCTGATGGATGCCTAATAGTGTTAGGAGAAGAAAATACCTAGAGTGTAACTTTGCAAAATACATCAGCAATTTATTCAGCTTCTAGCATATAGGTAGTCCTCGACTTACAACAGTTCATTTAGTGACCGTTCAAAGACACTGAAAAAAGTGACTTATGACCATTTTTAACACGACCTTTGAAGCAGCTCCATGATCATGTGGTCAAAAATTCACATGCTTGGCAACTAACTGGTTCAAACTTATGACGGTTGCAGTGTCCTGGGGTCCTGTGAACAACTTTTGCGATTTTTTTTCCCAATGGGAAAGCCAGATTTAATTAACAACTAAGTTATTAACTTACCAACTGCAGTGATTCATTTAACCACTGTGGTAAGAAAAGTTGTAAAATGGGACAAAATTCACTTAACAAATGTCTCACTTAACAACAGAAATTTTGGGCTCAATTGTGGTTGTAAGTCGAGGACTACCTTTATTTGCCTTGTAATGAAAGCATTCCAGTACTTTAGCTACACTAACTTTATACTAAACTCAGATCATGGGAACATTCTCTTAACCATATAGCAAGTTTAGACAGGGCACTTCAGGCACACAGATAACTAGATGGAGCAAAAGGACAGCTAGTAGTACAGGATATCCTTTTTGCTCAAGAACATTTATTTCATGTCTTATGTGAGCACATAGTGAGAAGAAAAATGAAATGCAAAAGTTACCCTTCCAGTGGTGCAACAGCTTGGAACATATAATCAGATTTCTCTGCCAAACAAACCTCAAATGCCTTGGGAAAACTACAATTCCCAGACTTCTTGGCTGCCTGGAATATTGTTCCAAATCTATATACTGCTATAGATTTGGATGTTGAAGCCATTGCTTGGGGCATTATTGTTTCCTTTCTGTTAATGCTTTATGATAGCTCTTATTTTATTTATCCTCGGTAAGCTGCTTTGAGCTGCATAAAAGCTGCAGTAAATAAAACCAATAAATAAATAAGCGCTCTCAGCTATTTAGAGAGAGGTGAACGTAAGACAACCATCCTGAGTATCTCAACAGCAATAAAAACAAGTAGGTAAACATAAAGCATCAACACATATAAAGGACTTGTAGGATGGGCTCAGATGTGAGGTCAGAAAGAGCAATTTGGCTTTGTGAAAAGAGAATTAATTGCTCTTTGCCTAGCTCAACATCCAGAGGTAGGTTTCAGCAGGTTCTGACCAGTTCTGGAGAACTGGTAGTGGAAATTTTGAGTAGTTTGGAGAGCTGGTAAATACGACTTCTGACTGGCCCCGCCCCCATCTATTCTCTGCCTTCCAAGTCCCAGCTGATCAGGAGGAAATAGGGATTTTGCAGTAACCTTCCCCAGGAGTGGGGTGGTAATGGAGATTTTACAGTATTCCTCCCCTGCCATGCCCACCAAGCCACACCATGCCCACCAAACCACGCCCACAGAACCGGTAGTAAAAAAAATTGAATCCCACCACTGGCAAAATCCAAATTAAGATAAAGGAGGGTACAAAAGTGGGCAGGATAAAACGTTCATTTACTATTTCCACAACCTGGGGTAGAATACACACTTGCAACTTCTAATGTTGTATAGCCTACAAACTCAGAAAACTATTTTCTCCTGATCCAAATCGAGATCCCCAATTCTCTCGATATCTAGGCGGGCTGCTCAATAAATGAAGCCCATGGTGTTTTGAAGAGATTTCTCCCCCCCTTCCATCTTCCCGTCTGCTGGAAAAGGAGGAGCCGCTTACTTGCTTCACAGAAGGTGCCCTCCCAGCCGTCACTACAAATGCACTTGTAGGAGTTGATACCGTCAATGCACGTGCCTCCATTTTTACATGGGTTGCTCTGACAGTCATTGATGTCTGCAAAACAAGGATTGAAAAGGAGATGAGTAGACCAACGGTGCTCTTTTAAAAAAATTAAACAGGGAATCTTAAGTTGAAAAACATTGTGTCCCCTGAACAAAACTATTTTAGCTCTGTCCCTAGAGATGTCAAGATTAAATCTGTTTCACTCAACATGCCTGGCCCTTTGTTAAAAAAATGGAAAACAGGCTAATAAAAACAGCTTATTCTTAATATCCCCCCATGCTTTATAAACATTATATAGGGCAATCAATAAAATGTTGAGGTAAGTTTGCTGTACGCTAGTCTTCTGTACACACACCCAAGCTAATGTTATAATTTATTAAAAAGTTAAATATTCAAGGGCAGAGACCTCTTAATAAACAATTCCCCCCAAGGCTTCCAGTCTCAATTCACTGCAGGAGGAGGAAAAAGAGAACGCAGCAGGGTTGAAAAGATGTATGAGGGCCAATACCGTGTCCCAAGGACAAATGATCTTATTATTTACACAAGGAGCTTCAAACTTGGATGTAAATGAGAGGAATGAAGATAAGCATCTCCAAATCTTACTTTCATGACAGTAGGTGCCAGTGAAGCCTTTGTTGCATTCACAAGTAAACTTGCCGCCCGCTTGGCTCTTGCACTTGCCGTGGGGGCCACAAACATTGGAAGAGATATAGCGAACCCCTTCTGGGGTGCTGTTGGAAGCGACAGCAACAGTGCAGCTGTCAATCACTGCGGAAGAGAGACAAGCAAGCAAAAATGAGTCTTCACGGTCCTACCAGCAGCTTTATGGATTCTCCATGGTTGTTGCTGATGTGGGAAAAGTACATTCAAATTAAAATAGGTTTTAAAAGAAGGGGTTTCCCCAACCTCGTTAACTTTAAGACTTGTGGACTTCAACTCCTAGGCATGGCTGGCTGCAGAATTCTGGGAGTTGAAATCCACAAGTCTTAAAAGTTGCCAAGATTGGACATTCCTGCTTTAAAAGCTTGATAAGAAAGCAAGAGGGTAGATGAGGAAATGCAACACAGTTCAACTTGGGAGGAAAAATGGGTTTCCACTTCGGACCCCATCACTTTCTACTTTGAACATATCCGCTTTTCCCTTGCCGTGTCTTCCACCCAACCCCAATATTTTCCAGAACGTGGTATGCGACCATACAGTCCCGAAGAGCATTATACCTACATCTCATGACTCTCCCAATATTGCTATTAAAAATCAAGTGTAAAAGAAGATTCTAAAGCACTTTGTGTTTTGTAAGTATCCCCAACATTTTAGGAGCAAGAGCATCACGTAACCAGGAAGGCCTCAGATCAGGCTAGATTGTTTTTCCAGCTAGATCTGTGATCATTGGAGGCTGAGGATTGTGCTAACCAATTTTAGGATGGGCATTGAAGCAGATAATTTGGATCGGATGGGTTTGAATTGGATTTCTCCTAGTGGGCAGAGCTGGAATATTCTGTAGTTTTTAAACCTACTTAGAAATGCATGGTAAAGTTACTGGGCCTTCTTCCTCAAAATAGTAGGAGATCAATGGCTGCTAATGTAATTAAATTAAATTACATTCAATGTAACCACAGAAAACGGGGTCTGAAGGACCTATGTTGCCTCATGGCTCACGCCTGCTAACCTAACACAGCACTGATTACGCTTAGTCACTAGAAATACATCTTGATCAGGTGATGTTGGAGACTGAATTTGGAACATTCTGCCTGAAGAGCATCTATCGCTGTCCCCGGATGAATGAGCAACTGCTACACTTCCTAACGCAAAGGTTCGAAAAGCATACCTTCACAAGGAGTTGAGCGGCAGTGATCTTTGAGGTGGGAACAGTTCTTGCCCTCATAATCATCCGGACAGTTGCTGCAGAAATAATCGCTCTCGTAATTGAAGCACTGGGCCCCATTCTGGCAAGGGTTGGGCTCGCAATAATCTACGTCCAACTGTTAGTGATGGTGGAGAGGGAGGAAAGAAGAGCGGGATTTAAGTCAAAGGCTTTATTCATCTTCTTCCCACGGTCACAGGAAGGAAATGTGGAATCTGACCTTTTTTTTAATCTGCCACCTCTACTGCCTGTGTATGCCAGACACAATGCAGCTCTCACCAGCCTCGCTAAAATAATGTTATCAAGCAGCTGGGTAGACATTGAGTGCTTGCAACATGAATGCACACAAACGCTCCCCCAAGTTATGAACTCCCATACCTTACACCCTCGATGTTGTTGTTTTAAAAAATAAAAATAAAGTGTCTATTAACGCTGCTCGCTTGAATGCAGGTATTCAGTCTACAGATCCAGGAACTGCACACTGAGTTGGCTCTTATCTGGAACCTGCCTCACCTGACAGATGTTTCCCGAGAAGCCAGCCAAGCAGAGACATTGGAAGCCATTGATTTCATCTTGGCAATGGCCCCCATTCAAACAAGGGTTGCTTGCGCATTCATTGATGTCTCTCTCGCAGTGATCCCCGATATAGCCAGGTGGACAGAGGCAGCGATAACCGTTCACTAAATCCTGGAAAGACAAAAGGGTGCAAAAACAAAACAAAACAAATAAGAGAGATTAGCTTACCTTGCCAATAAACACAAAGCATTCACACATGCAAGCAGAGCAAAACACAGAGAGAGGCCGTTTGGTGTCCTAGGATGGTGTTAAGAGCACAACTCTACTACAAGCCCTTCTCTTTGGACCACGTGCGCTGGGACTGCTGGGACTTAGGGGGAGTCCTCAAATTATGACCACCACTGGGACCAGAGTTTCCAGGGTTAAATAAAATGGCTGTTAAGTGAGTCGTGCCGAATTTTATGAGCTTTTTTTTGCCACAGTAAACTGAATCACTGAAAGTTGTTAAGTGAGTCTAATTGTTGTGAAGCCAAGATGGCTTCCCCCACTGACTTTGCTTGTCAGAAACTGGTGTCATGTGATCGCAAATGGAGATCACGTGACGCCAGGTTGCTGCGACCCTCTTAAATACAGGTAGTCCTCAACATACGACCACAATTGAGCCCAAAATGTATGCTGTTAAGTGAGACATTTGTTAAGCGAGTTTTGCCCTATTTTACGACTTTTCTTGCCACATTTGTTAAGTGAATCACTGCGGTTGTTGTATTAATAACACAGTCACTAAGTGAATCTGGTTTCCTCATTGACTTTGTGTGTCAGAAGGTCGCAAAAGGGGACAACATGACAACATGATAAGTGTGAAAAAATGGCGATAAGTCACTTTTGTTTAGTACCGCTCTAACTTTGAATGGTCACTAAACAAACTGTTGTAAGTTGAGAATTAATCCTGCATATGCTGATTACCAAGCATCTGAATTTTGATCATGTAACTGCGGGGATGCAAAACCGGTTGTAAAACACTTTTTTCAGTGCCACTGAAACGTCAAAAGGTCGCAAAATGAATGGCTGTAAATCGAGGTCCACCTGTGTGATGCAAATCCACTAGAAGGGCAACAGAGAAGAAACCAAGTCAAACCAGAGGGACTTGGAATCGCTGCATCATCAGAGCTAACCAGACAGGATGAGGCAGCGACACTGGTTCATTCCTGCATATTCAGACTGAAATTCATAGCCTAGAACAGCAGTGTTAAACTCAAGGTCCGGGGGCTGGATCTGGCCCCACAGGGTGCTTAGATCTGGCCTGGGGGGGCTACCCTGGAAACAGCAAAGGACCGGCCTGCATTGTTTCTGCCAGCAAAAAGAGAACTTGGGAGGGCCGCGGGTGGCCCTCCCAAGCTCCGTTTTTGCTGGCAGAGGGTTGCAGGAGACCATTGCAGCCGAAAATGGAGCTCGGGCCTACAGGCATCCTGAACACTAGTGACATTGAGCTAGCCACACCCACCCTAGCCACGCCCACTTCTGCCCCCTAAAGTCAAACAGGACCGTGATGTGGCCCTCAATGTAATCGAGTTCGACATCCCTGGCCTAGAGGGAGATAGTTATTTATTTACAGGAGGACGATACTAAGGATGGACTCATGGCACTATAAAACCCTGTTTTGGTTCTACAATGTTTACCACTGTGATAACAGCCTGATCCTCCTTACTAAGCTAAGCTGAGAAAAAAAGGGGCAGAGTAGAAGGGGGAGGAAATTCAGGCCTCTCTCCCAGCCTCTTTTCCTGAAAAAAAAAAGAAAAACTCATATATTTTGTGCTCACCACCTAATTTGTGGGTGAGCAACAATCTGTTCCATGTCAGGCTGTGGAAGCCCTCCTCTTTCTAACTGGTGAGAGAATTAAAATGAGAAGCCAGCAGCAGCAGAGCAGAGGGAGACGCGTGCCCGTTTGAATGAAGGATAGGCTAAAGATGGAATACATTAAAATATAGACAACGACTGCTGGTAGCAACAAATTATGCATTCCCGCATTGAGATTGCTGAACATGCTTTAATAGCATGTGCTAGTGTAGCTTTCTAAAATGTGAAAAATGACATAGGAAGGGTGTTATGAAATTGAATGTCCCTGCAAGGGAGCCTACCATTAACCTCATTTTGCGCTTATTAGGGTAAAATGATTTTCTCTTTGTATGCAAGGGCCGAGTTCATGCATCATGCTAAGTCTTAACGTGATCATTTCACAGTCAACTAATCTGATGGAAAATCCACCCGTTATGGTTATGGTGTGTGCAAACTATCCATGATTATAACCAAACCATGTGCTTTGTGGGCAGGTTAGCGTGTTGACACTAGCAGTAATGATACTAAGCTAGACAAAAGCATTGAGTGTTGACGGTCATTTCTAGAATGATCAGAAAAGGCCTTTTCTACGGAAACAATGTGGTAATAAAATAAGCTTCCGCAGATGCACCAGTGAGGGAGGCAAGTGTATGAAATTGGATTCCTTGGGATTTAAAGAGTAAAATGGTTGAATTTAGATTTAACTGGAAACCTTTCCGAAGGGGAGATTTTGTTTCACAGTGGGAACGCCGGGCCGAAATAACATGCCATTCAGCCCACTGAACCAACTGAGTAACTCTGGCTGTTGTAGGGGTGCTTAAGGAATTTGATTTTTTGTGAATTCATTTATGAAGCCTCCCAAATCTGTTCCCTGGATTTGCTTGTAGACTAGAACTTAGAATTATCTGTGATCTTTCTCCAATTTGTCCATTGTGAAGCTTAATTTAAAAGAGGAGGAGGAGAAAGATGGACCCTCAGAGGCATATTTTGAGAGAAAAGACTCAGTGAGAATATTGAGAACTTCACTCTTACCCCAAATCCCATTCTCAGATTAGCAGAAATCGAGCAAAAAATGACACAAATTAAAGCTTAAATTGTCCACCGTGGACCTCACACATTTCCTAAGAGTTCCCTAAGGGGGCGTGCATAAAAGCACCAGCGTGCCTACCATCCTTGTCCTACTGTCCCCATTGAGATGTACTCATTTTAGGTGTTTATGGCCATGTTATACTCATTTATATCCATTTATTTGTACAAATTTCGTGCAATCATGTCCATGTTTATACCTGTTACCTTGTACATATTGACAAAAAATAAATACAAAATAAATAAATAAATACAAAAATACAAATTCTAAAGAGACTGTGCTGCCTATTCACACTCTTCATCACTATTCTCTGCTGAAAACTGGCACTAAGACCCATCAGAAAGGAATCAACCATTACTTACCTTACAAGTCCCTCCATTCTGACACTGTCCCACACAATCGTCAATATCTGTAATTAAAAGAAGAAAAAAGGAGAAAAAAAACACAAGCTGGGTGAGATGGCAACACAGCAACTGAAATCCAAGATTGAAAAGAGGAAAAAAAAAATCAGGGGGCTCTCTGTAACTCTAGCTAGATAAACTCTGTGAAGTTTCCTGCTTGCTTTCCTCGAGATAACGTTATTGTAAATGGGTGGGAACCTTCAGCAATTATTCCAGTAGAGTTAAAACTGAAACTTCACATCATTGTTTCAAGGCACCTTATCAGAACCTAGCCATATTGTGGACTAATGGGTCTGATAAAATTGCTTCTTATTCTTGCCAGATTGACTACTCCCTTTCTAAAAACATCAATGACTCTTCGCCTCCCCTCCCCCTTCCTCCTGGATGAATTATAAAAAAAAATTAAACTCCAAGCTCGGTGCCGATTGCAACATTTGCCCCTCCCCCCCGCCAAGTTGCAAACACACACACACACACACTCAAACTTACTTGTCTCACAATTCTGGCCAGTCCAGCCAGCAATGCAATTGCAGTAATAACTACCAATCAGGTTCCTGCAGGAATTGGCATTGATACAAGGTTTGCCCTCGCATTCATTGGCATCTGAAAAAAGAAAACGAATTGCTCAACGCTCAGCTATGGGTAGAGTGAAAGAGGAAAGCACACACCTCTCTTGTTTTCACAGCAGGCACTCCACGTTTATTAAAAGCTAGCGGACGACTCTGAAAGATTACACGATTGCACAAGCAAGAGGAGAGCAACTTCAGGGCTAGGCAACCTGATGCACTCCAAACATCGGGGAATACAACTCCCAGCAGCCGCCGCCCGTCACCACAAACTAGAGGAAGTACAGTCCAAAACTTCAGGAACTGCACCAGGCTGCCTAGTCCTGCGCTTAAATCACTAAAGCATGTTCTGATTTCTCACAATGGCATCAGTAGCACTGAGGCACCAGCCCCCACGATGGAGAGCAATTACTTTTAAAAGGGAAGGGGAAGGCAAGAAGAGGTGAGTGAAGTGGAGATTAGCCAAGGAATAGAGCATCCCCAGTCCGTGGGATTAAAACATGGCCTTCGAAGAGCAGGGGACTCATTCTTCAGGGGATCAAGCCAGAGGTTGGAATGCAGCTGCAAATTCTCCTGGTTGAATGAGTTAATGAGGCTGGTGGGATGCCCCGACTTTCCCACGAGGCCAAAAGAGAAGGAAAAACAGGGAGGAGAGTGCACTGCCTTGATAAGGAATATTTGCCCTTCACAGCAACCAATTACGCATGGCAGCCGATCCCAAGATAAGCAAGCAGTCTCAAGAGTTGCATAAAGGGGGCTACTCCCCAACCCCCACCCCGAATCAACGTGCAGGGAGATGGGAAGGGCTAAGATAACTGTACAGGTTAGACTTGTGTCCTTGGGCAAGTGGTAAGGACGTTCTCCTCCTCTGAATTCAAGGAACTCCAGAGAGTCCCAGATTAGCCATATCTGAATTTCTCATATAATACAGCAGCTCAGATACTCTGTCATTTCCTTCCGTAATGCATGGGGATGCATGGAAAATCTGTTATATTATGCAATTTAACAGTCTCCACAGACTGAACATCGTATCTGGGAAGCTGCTTTCATCAGTTTGGCCCACGGAAGAGAAGAACCTGTGGTTTCCCTGATAAGCTGAAGGCATAGCATCCCTCACCATCATACATACCTATTTGACAAGTTTTACCAGTCCACTGAGGTGGGCAAACACATTTAAATCCATCAACTAGATCCTGGCAAGTCCCTCCATGCCCACAGGGGTTTGGAGAACAGTCATCAATATCTGCCAAGATATTTAGCCTTAGGTTAGGGCAATTATCATCTGATCAACATATTAGCAATTGTGCATCTTTTTGCTTTATACCAAAGGAAATATACAACTTTTATATTGTGCCCTTCACTTTTCATTCCTCTCTGCCCCCTAAGCTTTCTTTTGTGCCTCGGACATCCTCAAAGATTAGTTATGAATTTTGATAAGAAGAAACTTTCAACACCAAGAATATTCACATTGGTCAGGTTTTCTGGCGTTAATAGCCTTCAGAAAAAGTGCTAGTCAATTTCACATTGACTTCAAACAGGAGGCAACTACTCCAGCCAGAATGCCAGTGAAAATATTCATTCATGGATAGTCACCTTCCCCCCCAAAAAAAACACATTCCTGTCCTGCTTTTTAAGTGCCAGGATTAGAAGCTCAAGTCTGAAAAGGACTCCAATGAATTCAATTTATACTTGGGAGAAGTTCAAGTGGGGCCCAGGAAAACACAGAGAGCTATCTTATTATCAATTCAACCCTTCCAGCCTTATACTCTTAACCCTAAGTGGGACTCCCCAGGGTTTCACATACTAGTATCTCCCCAACCAACCTGGGACGTTCTGCACGCATTATTTTATTATAATAATTTTCCTTATAACAATTTTAATAAACAAGAAACAGTGCCATTCTATTTTCCTTTGCATTCCTGCATATTCCAAAACATCTTTTCTGGGATTATATTCCAAAGTACTTTTCAGTTCTAATCTGCCCTTAACTGCAGTTCTAATCTCTCCTGAAGTACAATTTTTACTTGTCCATGGACACTGGAACGGACAGGATAACATATATTAAGACAGGAGAACGTGTTCTGGTTTTCTTCTCCCAGACTCCCAGATAATACTGGCAAAATGCACGAGTAACAAATAAACAGTTTAAGGATTTAGGAGTTCTTAACGGAGAATCTTTAAAAGGTAGAAACTGGTGCTGTGTTTTGGCAATTGGCATGATTTCTGACAGTAGTAACTTATTAAGAACCACTTGGAAATTTCTGTGACACTTAAGGAGGCGAGAGAGGTTAAAGCTTTAACATTCCAATTCACTTACTAAGCATGCAGGTTGGTGCTGCCCAGCCTAGTGCGCAGACGCATTCAAATCCAGAAGGGGTCTCAAGGCAGCTTCCTCCGTTGTGGCAAGGATCCGAAAGACAGGCGTGTTCCGCTGCAGCAAGAACAGAATCCCCTTCAGTTTAGTCAAAGCTGCGAAGGTGAACCACCCCTCTTTCCCTCAAAGTCATTCCTTGCTTCCTTTGGCTCCTCCAACTTTCCATCTTGCAGTAGACCTAATACTCCACCCATCTTTGAATGCTACCAGGTTTACCCTGAAACCAATGGCAGGGTGCTAAACTAGAGACTATCAGCTCACTTCTCAACAACCACACTTCACACTTCCTGATCATACATTCCTCCCAGTGCCATCTTCAAGGACTAGGTCAGGAGTCCCCATGCCACGGCCTTGAGACGTCCGGAACTGGGGCGCGGAAGTGGTGGGTGAGCGCGTATGCACATCCACACTTGCACGAGCAGTGAGTGCACATACATTTCATTTGTGCAAACAGCGGGTACGCATGCCCAACTCTCACACAAATGGAGCTGCACATGGGCACTTGCCTAGCGCTCGGATGGAACCATCCTCTCTTCCCCCCCTTTCCCCCGCCTCTCACTGGTCTGCAAACCTGGAAAGGTTGGCGAAATCTGATCTTGGGTGTTATCTGGATTAGATGGTTTGGAAACACACCTACCAGTTGTCTCACTACACCACACATTTCTGAACCAAGTTGATTTTAACTGCATGGTGACTGGTGAGTATTTCCAAATGATCTACTCGAGGCAACGGCCTTCTCCAGAAATTTAAAGTAATCGTATTGCAGACATTTATTTACCCAACTAAGTAACATTTTACTAACACATTGTGCTAGTATTTTACTAGTATACTAGTACTACATTAGTACGTCAGTGTTGTATTTATATTTTAATTGGTGCATGCATGGGTCTATAACAAAAACATTTTTGTTAATGGGAATTAACCTTTAATAAATGCATGAAAATAATGGTTGTGGCTGACTTCCTCAAGACTGGAAGCCATATGGTATTTCTCCAGCTCTTTTGGACTTCAGATCCCATTATCCTTGCCATTAGCCATGCTGGGTAAGCCATATGAAAGCTGGAGTCCAAAGTTCTGGAGAACCACTGTTTCCCTACTATGTACTGAAATGTAAATTTGCATTTCCCCGCATCTCTCATTCTGCCCAGAAAATCCCTAGGGGTGCAGCCATGGTGCTTGAATACAACAAAGTAGCCCCTGGAGAATTTCTTACCAATTTCACAGTTTTGTCCCGAATAGCCTTCAGGGCAAGAACATTGGTATTTGTCAGGGCCCGTGTTGCTACAGGTCCCTCCGTTCAAACAAGGCGGGTGAGTCCCACAGTAGTTGAGATCTGCAAGGGATAAACAGGAGCCAAAGAATGAATAAGAGGTTTCAAAACAGATGTCCTGTGTCCTCTGCCATGCTATCCTCCAAGACAAAGCAACCAGATGGCAGCAAGCTCATAAAGCAGAATAGGGAAGCAAAGCCAGCAGGGCCAAAGAGCACTTTCGGCCTACCATCCCAACTTCCATCATATTTATCTGCATTTCAAACCCCCTCACAGCTCCTCCTAGATTCAGCCTACCTTTATTGCAGAATTGGCCACCCCAGTTGGTTTCACAGAGACATTGCCACGGTTCGATGCAAGTGCCATGGACACAGCCCGGGTGAGGAATGCATTTATCGCAGTACTGGCCTTGCCATCCATACTGACACCTTCAAATAAAAGAGAGCTTGGAATTATATCCCGAAAGGAAATAAAAGGACCAGCGGCTGGAAAGTCCAAGTTTTGCTTTCCTGTTTTTTTTTTAAAGGCAGCATTCTTTCCGAGACTTATTTGGTGGCTTCTTGTAAACAAACAGTTTTAACCAAGGTCTCTAAAGGCAGCCTTTGTACAAAAGAATAACTGTTCTGGGAGGCTCAGTGTGGAGCCATTGAAGACAAGACTCTATGCTATTCTGAAGCTCACACAAACGCAGGAGGGAGAGTGGGTGGGTGGACACAAGAGATCAATCTCTGGGCCTTGACAAATGGATTAGAGAAAGGGATCAGGGTGAAAAGAAAAAAGAATGAGTCAGGAGGAGCGACAATTATCCAAAGACCCTCATGAATACAAGGGGTTAGGGACATTTCAGCAGAAAGGCAAACAGCCCAGCAGGATGAAGCAGCTAGCTAACTAGGTTTCCTTTGCTCACAACTCTGCTCATAGATGTAGCACTGTTTGGGGTCTGCACTATGCAGTTACTGGGAGTCACAGGCTGACATGAGGAGAAGGAAGCCACTTTAAGACAGATAACAACAGAAGTCCTAAAGCAATATTTCCATTTTATAATTGATACTTCCATACACAACATGAAAGGAAAGGGATGGTTTCTGTGTGTGTGTGTGTGTGTGTGTGTGTGTGTGTGTGTGAGAGAGAGAGAGAGAGAGAGAGAGAGAGAGAGAGA
>JANHFT010008754.1:0-16182 GCA_032467955.1 Pseudoxenodon macrops
TCTTTCTTTCTTTCTTTCTTTCTTTCTTTCTTTCTTTCTTTCTTTCTTTCTTTCTTTTTTCTTTCTTTCTTTCTTTCATCCTTCCTTCCTTCCTTCCTTTACATTTCTATGCTGTTCATCTCACTTAAGTGACTCTTTTTTCATCATTCACTATTTATTTATTTAAAGTTATAGAGCTTTTGTATTTTGCACATGTCCAAAATAGCTTTAGAAGATTAAACTAGCTTACAGATCAAAACGCCTAAATTATCCCTCTACTGGATAATGTTCTTAGAAATGTTCTAAGAAAAAAGAAAAAGTACAAAATATCAAATAGTTTAAACTATCAGATCCAAATTACCAAGTAAAACAACCAAGGCTCATTACTTTAGAATTAAAGTTTGTCTTTGGTGCATATGCTCTCACTGTACATAAAAAGACAAGACACATTCGTCAAGAATCATAAGGTACAACACTTAGTGATAGTCATAGAGTACAATAAGCAATCAAATCATACTAGGAAACAATCAATATCAATATAATCATAAGGATAGAAGCAACAAAGTTCCAGTCATGCAGTCATAAATGAGAGGAGATGGGTGATAGGACCTATGAAAAGACTAATAGTAATACAGCCTAATATGAATAGTTTGACAGTATTGAGGGAATTATTTGTTTAGCAGAATGATGGCGTTCAGGAAAAAACTGTTCTTGTGTCTAGTTGTCTTGATGTGCAGTGCTCTATAGCGTTGAATGAATGAATGATGAATGAATGAATGATGTAAGTATGTAAATAAAATTCCACCATAATCATATAATTTTGGTACCTTGCAGACTATATTATCAGCATGCCAGCATCACAGAACAATTCTAGTTATTAATGTCTTTATAACACAGCGAAACAGAAAATATACTTGTTTTTATTTCATGTTCCCAAAATTTATTTCATGTTCCCAAAATATTAAAAATCTTTAATTCTTTTTTATTATTATTTGGTGTCCACTTTCTGTTTCTGGTTTCTAAGGAATGACTTCCACACATTTTTCTTTAACAATTCAATGACCCACAGATGTGTTCTTGTTCCAAAGGCCAGATCCTTCTCCAAGTCATCTCTCACCTGACTACTTTGTTTTTTATAACCATATAAAAAAAGTTAAAAACCTTTTGAATCTGTTTCACATTTTTAAGATGCAGGTTGTCTTCCCAAACTCCTTAAAAACATTTTAAACACATATATTTAATACAAGCTGCTAAAAAAAATAACACAATATCTTTCATATTATTTAACAACTGGATGTCATTTTTGTTATATAGTTTATTTGTGCTGTAATATTTTCCTCACTTAAATTTGTTTTATTTATGTTACAATCTGTGCATGTTGTGGCATCCTTTATAGCCTTATATAAACAAACAGAAGAGATTGCAATGGCTCAAGATAATCAGTTACCAAATTATATCCTTGACAGCTGGCTGCAGCCAAAAATGTAATGATTCAGCAATTTAATGGGTCTTGAGTTTGGCAAGAGTTCCCTACTAGCTACCTCTAGGGAAATAAGATGATACAGGTTCAGGTCTCTGGCAGGTTTTCTAATTGTTTGCTTCTGGCATAAATCCAAAGCTGTAGCAGAGCTCAAGTAACAGCAGAGCCTGTCTTGAAGTACAGTGAATCTTGAGGCAGTTTTGCTCATGTCTACTGGGAAGAATTAATTTATTGTGTAGAATGAGAGTTGGTAAGAGTGCCAGTGAAAAGCAGATCTTTAAAAAATACTTTAAATATGAAATTTACCTCACATAATAATTACCTCTGCAAATACTGCATTGAATTATTTTCTTAGTTTACAGCATTGCTTGGGCTAATGACAGACAAGCCCCAATCTCTGCGCTTATTTTTCTGAATCATACTGATTCATATATTTGCTTTTGTGACGGTAAATTGTGGAGGCAGAGGAAGAATGTCCATTTTTCCTAGTCTGTTCATTCATTTGATTACATGGCTTCCTGTATCTGCTGCAGCTTCAGTACTGCTCTTCTTCCCAACCACAGCTTGTTAAATTTCTTAAAATGATTTATCGCAATAGTGAATGTAATTAGGCTATTCTCTGTAACAAATCAAACTTAGCAACTCATGAACAAAATATTTTCAAAATGAAGGCAAAGTTTCCAGAATAAGTTAAACAATTTCTTGGCTCCCTTTTTACCTTCCGTGTCTCTAATTTTCCAGAGAAAAAGCATCTTGTAGGGCTGGTAAAACTATGGCAATTATTATGACTATATTCTTAGTCCTTCTGTGTTTGCTTTTCTGTAATGTTCTTCTCACGCTTCTTTTTTAAAAGCTAAGTTTTTCATATTAAAAAAACCCACACACAACTACCGGTAGGCACCACATAGATAGAATATCCCAAAACACACATTCTGTTAGAGAGAAGTTCCTTGAAGATGGGCTGTATCATGAGTCCAGAAAGTTCGTAAGACTAAACCTCTGGTCTCAGTGACTGACCCAGATTGGATTCTGCAACTGTATCCTGGAACAATTATATTTGCCTTCATTTGCTAAGTTTTTCACTTATTCTTCTCTATGCTTCTAAAACTAATTATTATTTTATTTGTTACAGAAATGGCCAAACATTATCTACCTGATGTATTGATTTATTTTTTCTACTTATGTAATCTGTATGTCTCCTGAACACATACATCATCACCATGCAGAAACGCTTGCCAATTTTGCTGATATCTCTCTGCCAATTGAATCTGAATTGGGAACACTAATCATAGACAATAATATCATAAGCAGCATGGAGGAAATGTCTAATGTGTAATCTTGGGTGGTAAGAATATAATGAGTAACAGTTTACATCATCCTTCCAGAATTGGATTGGTTTCACCAAACTCCTTAACTTTGGTTATTTTAACCTTCCAAAAATGTTTTGATTATTTAATCCATAAAAGGAGAAAGCTAACATAGCACCCTATAACATTTCAACAGCTAATTGAAGTATAATGGTATGACTTTACATATTAAAGAAATTCCGCATCACCACAAGTTGTCAAAATGGAATGGCAGACAAATTTAGACAATATATCTATTCAAAGGCATCATGCGTACAGTTCTCAACTTACAATTTGTTACAACAGCACTGAAAAAAGTCTTTGCACTTACAATCATTGCAGCATCTCCATGGTCATGCAATCAAAAATCCAGGCACCTGGCAACTGGCATGTATTTATGAGTTATGTGATCATCACTTTTGACTTTCCCAGCCAGCTCCCATCAAGCAAACTCAATGGGGAGAGGGGACTGGATTTACTTAATGATGGCATGATTCACTTAACAACTGCAGTGATTTGCTTAACAACCACAGCAAAAAAGATCATAAAATGGAGCACTTAACAACTGCCTTGCTTACCAATGGAAATTCTGGTTCAGACTGTGGTCGCAGGTTTAGGACAATCTACATGACACGTCTTATGGCATTATTTCCTTAATCCCACATATATATAAAAAATAGAGCTATATGAGATATATTTTGCTTCTTTCATGTGGCTTCACATAACACTGGTATCTTAACAATACAACAAACATTCCAGCCATGCCTACGTTTCATATTCTGCATAATATGTAACAAACTATTCTCACCCTGCTTGTTTCTTGCAGCTTCCTGTGGTTTTTAAAAGGATTGTTAACCAAAGAATGGATCACAGTCTCACTGCATGAGTGGATCCAGAAACACTCCATTAAACTTTTCAGTATTTAATATAAAGACCAATCGCTCACCTCTGAGAAGATGAGCCAGTTGCTGAGTGATTAATTCTGGTGCCTTTCGGAGAAGCTCTTTGGCTACAAGGCAGGAAGCAGATTCTAACGACTCATTTTGCTCTTTGGGGATGATGACTTTGACAACAGCCGATTCTAAATGTTTATCTTCACTGCAAAAGAAAAATGTTAAAAGTCGCTCATTATTTCATTTGCCTATATTGCTCATTATTTCATTTGTGTATTTCATTTGTGCAGAACTCATGGTTTTCCAGTTTTCTGGTATTTTAACCACTACACCAAACTAGCTCTTAATATAACATTGGATTTAATATCATCATCATCATCCTAGCCATTGTCTATCCTATTCTGCATGTTTCCAACCCATATTGTCTTGAGCTTTGCCAGTTGGGCCTACAATACTTGCTGATATCATTGCTCCATCTTGTTTTCGGTCTCTTTTGTGGACGCTTTTTATCAAGTGGAGATTTAATCTAAACGTAGTTAAGTAGTATTGCTTTTAAAAATAAGAACTGAATCTACTGTGATATGTTAATAATTCCTTTATATTATCCCTTGGCTATATGAAACCAATGGTGGCCAACAGCATGGAAAGCACACCATAAATTTATTTGGCTGCTTCCATCTTCATGATATTGTACGTGCTAACAACATTCCCCAGCCAAGCTGTGATAGGAATGACTTAAGCATACAGGACTCTTGTTGGATAAAATCTGTTTTTGTTCTTGTTGAGGAATTTTTACAGCTCTGTTAAGACTATAACAGTTATAAGCTATGGGGCATTGCTGAGTGGGGGAACATTTTTAAAGGGTGCTTTGAATTTCTGCATTACGCAGAATAAACTCCTGAATTTAGCTAATGATGGCACCTTGCAAATAGGAGCTGTAAAGACATTACAAGACATGTGGCTCACAAGAAATTTCTCTTTCGCACACTCTCTCTACAGTACTCCAAGGATATATTTACACTTGCATTTTAATATGGAGAGGTAAGGGTTTCCAACATTTTCCAAGAGTATTCCAGTCTTACTTGCAGAAACTATTTGTAGTTTCTGAACTACAACTTCCAACATTTTTCACCACCTGTCACTTTGGTGGGGTTGTTGGGAGTTTTAGTTTGCAGCACTTGAAGAACATATATTCATTATCCATATATAAAATAACTGTAGCACAAGAGTATCTTGTGATGAAATTCCTGTCCCCTTCTAGAAGCAGTCTCTCTCCCACCCACCCCTTTGCTAGTAGTACAAATTTGAAAGAATTAATTTCAGAACTGAGATAGTAGAGAAGAGACAGGATGGATAATCCATCCTTCTCTTCTCATCCCACCCATGGAAAAAGTGAGAGGGAAAAAGTATCAAAGATGAGGCAAAATCCTATCTATACCAATCATGCAAAGAATATCCTGTTATGAATTAGTATACTTTTTGTGTGAAAACTTAGTAAAAACTGGAGGGACATCTTCCCTTAAAGAAGAATCCAGGCTCAGATAAGGTATTTCTTTTTCAAAACCTACAGTAGGAAACAAAAATATTGAACTCTGCTTCTACAGTTAATCTCAGTTACTACCCTTCTCCTTTTGCTGATGCCATTTTTATGAACCTGGCATTTAACATAGCTTGCACACCTAATTCCAACTGAAAGGTCACACATCACGTAAAGAATGTCTAATATATTCCTTAAATAGAGACAGGACTCTAGAGAGAGATAAGTTAATAAGGCTTGAGTAAATTATCTCCAACTCCAAGCACGAACTGCTTAAATGTATGTGGTAAATGATTGTTGTGTTCCCTAACATTTCATTATCATTTTAATACTATAAAACTTTATGAATAACAGGGTCATTGTGTGGTGCACAAGCTTCAAAATAAAATAACCAGTAATTTATCCAAGATTAAGATAAACTACCAGGAAAGAGCATTTCTAGAAGAAGCTATACGTGAAACTGTCTATGGAGATTCTCCGTCATCCAGGTCATATCCAGGTTGTTTAAAAAAGCACCTTTGAGATGTACATGAATCTGTTCAAGCAGGGTTTGCCACTAATAATAAAGATGAATAAGGAATTCAAGATGATACCTTGTCAATGTACTGCTGTTCACTAGCGTAAGAAGCAATTTCCCTTCGCTGTTCAGTTGATATAAATTGATTTCATCACGGAAGATGTGGAGAGACTCTGGGATATTCAGCTCCTCCAAAATAAATCTAGTTTCTGGGTGGTAGCAGATTTCTCTTCTTGATATATTCAGTACTGGCAAACATACGATGTTAGATTGACTGACCTACATCAAGAGAATTCCTGGAAATTAGAAAGCACTCCAATAGTGAGGATAACAATTTCATTATAAACCGACACTACACCCTGGATCAAGTTTGCACGTGTATAAAAAATGTTTGATTCCTTGGGAAATTTTTCACTGCAACTTTATAGGTGACATTTTTTCCAGCCCAGAAATACGGTAGATGACATGGAATAGATATTATGCAAGTATCTTCATGAATAAAAGCAGTGCAGATTTATTATGATATATGAATATTAAAGTACCGGGTGTTCATGTCTGATAAAATTGTATCAATCTAAAGTGATCAAAGTTTTTTTTCCTCCAACAATAAAGTACATCAATAGATACAATTTACTATAAATTCACAGAATAGATATATCATGGTAAATTATGGTTTATTTTAAACATGATTTATTAAACAAACCTTAGTGACCTGGTTCATAGATATATCTATGGGCCAAACCCAAAGGCCCAAAAAGAGATACTATGCCAGTCCTGGGAGATCAGTTTTAATGGAGCAAATTTATTTTCAGTTGTATAGTTAATGAAAGGGGTAGGGGGAAAAAACCTTGCCTGCATCCAGCAAAAACTATGCAGCTTTACTTAGTGGACAAAACAAATCTCCATGCAACAAATATTTTAAGTATAAAAATATAAGGAAAATTATATGGGATAGTCAGAATAGAATTCTAAATTTAGACAAATTATATAATGTATAATGTGTTTTGGATACCTGCTACAGTTATTAGACAAACATCAGAGATTAAAGCAAATAGTCTTGCAATGGTTCACGGTCATTAAATCACTTTTGCTATGATAAATGAGTAATATTTATATGATAGTGGAGTTACAATGATTGAAACATAATGACATACAAAATATTTACCTTTTCAAGATAGTAGGCATAAGCTAAAGCAGAAATAAGTGAATCCAAATCACAGGATTTCTTTCCAAGGACTACATGTACTTTATCCAAATGTTTATTGCGACTCTAAAACAAAAGTCAATTTTAAGTGGTTAAGGAATGCAGACAAATGTTATTTCTTGAAACAGCAACAAGAAGAAAACAACCCGCTCATTTATTGGATAGTAGCAGGCCATCCTTGCTGCTTGGTACATATGATATAGCAAAGGTGGAGGCCGAGCTCAAATGTTAGAGAAACAATAGTTCTATTTATGTGAAGAAGCAAAGAATCTTTATTACGATCACAGACAACCACAGATCAAGCCATTCCTAATATCCTGTCTTCTTTTTTATGCCAGGGACTTATCATGTCTGTTTCTAGTTCTAAACAGACTGTAATTTCTCATTATAGCGGTACCTTGTTACTCATCATTAATTGGTTCTTGGAGGTGTAATAAGTACCAAAAACGATCGATACCAAACACATTTTTACCATAAGGAATACTGTAGTGAGCCACAAGACAGCTGACACTGACAAGTTTTAACTTGTGCATGGAAAACCAGACAAACGATGAGTACCAGGACAAAATTTTAATGTCAAAATGCATTGAGTATTAAATTTATGAGCTTCAAAGCAGTTGAGTACCAAGGTACCACTGTATTCCCATGCACAAGCCTTGATAATTTGATATTGGAGAGATGAAGAGCGGATGGCAAGTACCCACATAAAATAAAATACAAATTGAGAATGCACAGTGGGCCCAGAATATGGTCAGTTCTATAAGGGATGGTCAATAAATATATGAAACATTAATCCTGATTGGTTGACTGGAACATAGGAATATATCAGGTATTTTAATTTTTGTTACCTGAATAAAGAGATACCGGTACTTATTTCTTTCCAATATTCCTTATTTTGGGATAACTACTTTTTAATATTCCACGTCCAGACTTGTTCAATTACTACAGCCTTTATTTTCAATGCTTGCTATTTCTTAAATTATTTATATTTTTATTCACTATCAAACTGTTCAATAACTTCTTTTGGAGGTGGAGTTAGAGAAAAATAAATGTTGCCCCTGATTTTACATATGCCTAGATCAGTGGTGGGTTTAATTTTTTTTTACTACCAGTTCTGTGGACATGGCTTGGTGGGCATGGCGTGGTGTGGCTTGGTGAGCATGGAAGGGAAGGATACTGCAAATTATCCATTCCCTCCCCACTCCAGGGGAAGATTATTGCAAAATCCCCATTTCCTCCCGATCAGCTAGGACTCAGGAGGCAGAGAATAGATGGGGGTGGGACCAGTCAGAGGTGGTATTTACCGGTTGTCCAAACTACTCAAAATTTCCACTACCGGTTCTCCAGAACTGGTCAGAACCTGCTGAAACCCACCTCTGGCCTAGGTACTTACTATCTCGCAGAGTCTACCCCCTCTGATTATACCCATACCCATAAATATTTTTGCATATTGCAATAATGTTACTTGGTGATTTAAATGAATTAAGCTAAGAAGAAGAAGTTCATGTGGACAGACAGGCCAAATCATAAAACATTACAACAGACGGACAAAGTAGACTTGCCTTGAAGCAAACTAAACAGATTCAGAAGAAAACATTAAGTATAACGATTAATGGTGCAAGACATAGTGGAGATGTTGAAAGAACTACTGTAATGTGTCTAAAGAAAAAAAAGCACATCCATTCCTAACTATTTTAAATTATCTGTAAAAAAAAAAGATAGGAAAGAAATCTGTCTGCCACTGTATTTCATCTGCAGCTTCATACATGCATACCTTTGTAAAGATGTAAACAATTATTATCAATATCTCATTCTCTATGAAAAAAGAAGTAATATTAGAAATCAGGCTGTTCAACTACAAAATCAAAATATGTTTGTCAAATAATGCAGTTGTTAAAAAGTGATCAAAGACAAGTGCTGATGAGACATCAAACAATATCATTTTTAAAATTAAGTGTACTTATTCTTTGATTTAACAAAGCAAAATAAAATGTGATGAGAATAATAGAAATGCTGTAATGAATTGATTACACAGTACATATTTCTGAAGACTATCAGCATATCTGGTTAACAGTTTCTCCCAGAGATATTAAGTATATCTATTGCCAAAATATACCAATGTCTAATAATTCTTTATAACATTTGTCAATAAATTACACAAAACATAATAGCAAGGCAATCTGCCATTTCTATACACTTATATAAAGCAAGAACTACCGTAGTTCTTCTACTGATAGCCATACAGAGGATACAAAATTACTTTGGCTTAACAAAATCTACCAAAAGATTTAGCACGGATCTTTTCTGATCTACTCTGAAATTCTTCACGTTAGTATCTACATTCTCAGGTTTCTAGAATGGTGAAATTAGTTCAAGTTTTCAAAAATAAAATATAATTAATCCTTGTAAGATAATTTATTTTTCAGCAACTTCAACTAAGGTGCATAACTTCTAAAGCCACCTGGAGTCACCTGTGTGTGAGTTGGGGGAATATACTAATTTATTAAACAAATAAAGGAGTAAAGTATCTCCTAGAACTACTCCCATTGCTCATACCTAGTTCATACTGAAATGCCTTAGTTTCTGCCATGAGATAAATGGAATATATAACCAAATGAATGCAAAGTGAATATTTACTGATATAAACGTATGCGTTTTCTTAAGATCTAAACAAAAAAATTGAAAGTGACATTTTTTATAGCAGAGGATTTTCAGCCCTTATAATTACACACAATAAACCAGACTGTTATTTGTCTTTATCTGATTATAAAACAAAGACATAGCTACAATTACTTTATAAATCTTTCATAAACCAAGTAATCAAAATAAGTTCCTGTAATGCGTGCATATTTTCTTTTAATACAACCCACTCAATTCTCTTTTCAGTAGCTAGTAACACCATCTCATCGAGATCCAACATGGAACAAAAACTCTATTTGTGTCATACTGCCCAGTTTGTATTTTTCTTCCTCCTCAAAAATTGTGCTCCCTAAATTTTCCATTCTATCTTGTTTCCCAACTCAGGGTGCCCGCCTGTCTACGTCAAACAGCAAACATAAGAAATTTACAAAGCCTTTCAAAAATAATACAGTTGCATGCGCTTACATAAAAGTGCATACAATAGAAACAGAATATACAGTATTACATTCTGGAAATGGAAAGCAGTCAGATCAAGATTCTGGGAAAATCTTAAAGTGATTCTTCCTCAGGGCTCCTCCCTTGCTGTACATTTTCGACCACAGTCAAGCATTAGATACCTGAGGGACAAATGGCTGTGTAAAAGCAAGGAGAGGAATAGAAGAATTTAGAGATTGGAAAAAATACACGGAGATTGTTAATTTTTAAAAAAAGGATTAACCTAAGGAAACAGGAAAGTGTGAGGGGGAAAAATCATGATTGTCCTATCTTGTCTTTCTTTGCTATAAGAGGAAGGGAAGGAGAAATTATTTCAGACTTACAAGATTATACCGGGGTGAAATCCAGCAGGTTCTATCAGGTTCTGGAGAACAGGTAGCAGAAATTTTGATTAGTTTGGAGAACCTGCAAATACCACTTCTGGCTGGCCCCAGAGTGGGGAGGGAATGGAGATTTTGCAATATCTTTCCCCTGCCATACCCAGCAAGCCAAGTCCACAGAACCAGTAGTAAAAAAAATTGGATTTCACCACTGGATTATACCTGTATCTATAAAATCCTAGTATTTCTTGCAAAGTCTGTTTCCTGATCTGGCCTATCCCAAATTGTTGCCATGGGTGAATGGGGTATACTGAATGAGCAAAATGCAAGAGAGAAGGCTCGAAAAGAAATGTGACTTTTGGCAAATCCCTCAAGGATGATACTCTCACAATGAGACAGCCTCACCCACTTTAAGCTATTTACTAAATTGTTGTTGGTATATGTACTTACACACCATTTTTTTCTGATTTCTTGTCTTGGTGTCTTTTTCAGTTGTTTGTAGAACTGTAAGACATGATTGATTCTATAGAAGACAGCATGAAAAGTAATCTATTTACATAGATAACAGTGGACTGGCTGGCTTTCCTCAATTAGTTAGTAAGATGTTGCATTCCACACTAGTACCACCTTCTAAAACTTGCAAGACCTGCCAACTGAATATAAACATTCTCATAATGGATGCAATCACCAAGTGCCAGCTTTTAGAGATAGGTCAAGTAGGCCCTTCTTGTAGCAAGTAAGGACTGTTCTCTTTCTCACGCCTCCTCCTTCCCTTGCTTTAACTGCACTCCTTCAGGGTATTTAATCATTCTTCCTAAGCAGACCTACACACCGTGTGTCAAGCAGTTTTGTGCAGCCTGCAATATTTTTTTGAAAATTCAATCAATCCACTGCTGCCAAATGTCGCCATCGCAAAGAATCTGCTGCCATTGCCTAGGTCAGTGACGGCGAACCTATGGCACAAGTGCCACAGGTGGCACGTGGAGCCATTTCTGAGGTCACACGAGACGCTGCCCTGTAAAAAAACGACCCAACGGGCAAGCCGGAAATGACTTCTGGTTTGCCTCTAGAACCGTTTTTCATCCTTCGGAGGCTTCAGGAGGCTTCCCTGACCCCCCGGAGCGTTTAAAACAGCCCAGCAGGCAAATCAAAGTCACTTCTGGTTTGCCCGTTGGGTCATTTTATACACTGGAAGCTTCAGGAGGCTTCCCTGAAGCCCCCGGAGGGTTTTAAACAGCTCAGCAGGCAAATCGAAGTCACTTCCGGTTTGCCTGTTGGACGGTTTTATACCCTCCGAAAGGTAACAAATGGCCCCACAAGAAAACCGGAAGTTCGTTTCCGAACTTCTGGTTTGCCCGTAGGGTCACTTTTTGCCTTCAGGAGACTTCCCTGAAGTCTCCAAAGGGTGAAAAACAGTTCAACAGGCAAAACAGAAGTCCCATTGGGGCGTTTTTCACCCTGTGAAGCCTCCTGTACCCTCTGGAGGGCAAAAAATGGCCCAATGAGGGCACACGCATGCATGTGCAGTGCAGTGTGCATGGGGGGTTGTGTGCTAGTACACATGTGCGCTCGCACGCACACCACCATTTTTGGCACACAAGAAGAAAAAGGTTTGCCATCACTGGTATAGGGTCTATTGCTTGTACATGGGTTGGACTAGAAGACCTCAAAGGTCCCTTCCAACTCTGTTTTGTTATTCTGTCTTTGGCCTTTTCTTAGATCACTGCTGTCCAATATAGGTGTCTATTTTTTTAACTGGGGGGCTGGACCTTCATGCCTTGAGTGACCCTTCTGTGAATATAGCTAATTTATATATTTATTCTTAACAAATACTACCAACATTTACTCATCCCAGGAATACTCCACACCACACTGGAGGGAGGGATCTCTCAGACAAAAGTAATTTAGGGAATTTAGAGTTTTACCTTCCTAAATAAAATTTACCTAGAACCTATCAATTTGGTCAAAATATTAAAACAATTAACTCATTTTAATCTCTTTAAAAGATTTTCATAGTAATCCAGTTACTACAAGATGGTTTTGAAAAACCAAAGCCATGTTTATATCCTAAAAGATACTGTATTGTTATTTTCTTATAAGCACAGTTGCTTACATCTTGCTTATTGGATGTATTTCATTTGAAACACCAGGCAAGGCTTTTAGCTGATGCTATGAGATCTATTATCAGCTTCAGTTGATCAAATCAGCCATTGAGAATAATTCTGAATAATGAATTGACATAATATTTTTTCATTTAGATCTAAAGAATGAGACTTCTAATGGGTTCTCCTCCAAAGAATCTAAAGAATTAATTCAGTGATTCATTCAGCCACATTTGGGAGGAAATCACATGCTAACAAAACCTCCTGCTTTAATTCTGGAACACCAGTCAGAGCGCATTATGTGTTCACAATGTGCTGGTGCAGAATATAAAGTAATAAGAACTGCAAAGCAGTTCCTAATACATGCAGCTGCTTAGTGAATTATGCAATTTTTCACCTAGTTATTTTTCTTCTTCACCATCTGAGCAATATTCTTCAATTTTCATATCTTTCTTTTTTTAATCTTAGACCCTATAATGCTGGGTCTAGGAAAATATTGAGGTATATGAACAGTAGTTTCAGCTGTCTTTCCTAATGTAAGCAGAAAGGCTGAGGGAAGGGCGGACATCTTACAGATAATAATAGGATAATTAAAACTCAGCTTTATCCACGACTGGCACACTTGCAGGATTTGACTAAAAATGAATGGAAGCTATAATTGGTTATACTTGCTACTTCCTCCAGCTCTCCTGCCTTAAAAGATAGGTCATCACGGTTTGCATAGTGGTTATTCTCCAGTCAGGAAAAGGGTACAGTCAGTGCAATCATCTTCATTTATGTTAAGGTTGCAATCAAATACAGATGTACTGTACATATCTTTACATTATTTCCTCTGAATCATAGTTGCTGCTCTTTCAGTAGAATGGAAGACTTCAGTGTATCCCACCATTTTTCTCCTTGTTAGTTTTAATTTAAAATATTTTCCTGGTATGGGTTTTAAATCAATTAATGGCATTCAGATTAGTTGGCCAGCAAGTATGTATTCCTCATATTAGCTGAGTATGGATCAGAGTGGTAAAGCAATAGATTTGAAGGGCACTTATTTGGGAAAGGGAAATAACATTTCAGACTTAACATTATGGAAGCAATTAATACTCCAGTAGACAGAAAGCTTTTCCCCCCAATACACATGTAATATTTGTTGTTTAGATATCACAGTCTGCATGACCCTAACTAAAGAGCTATTATAGTAGAAAGCTTTATCTTGTACAATTCATGGATATGATTTAAAAGTTTTCTATTCCAGTTTAAGAGGGAGAACAAGAAAATGCAGAAGTTTTTTAAATCTTATTATATTATGCTGACCTTAATTTCTGTATGGTACTTACGAGAACAGAAGGATATCAGCACAATGCAGTATAGCAAGATGTTAAACCTTTTTCTATTGATTCATAAGCAATTTTCCCACTTGAATGCCTTATGCAGAAAACATCTTGATTTACTATGAATTTTAGATAACAGCTGGGGATGCAGCATGGGTCCAAGAAACAGCTAATTGATTTAATTCTCCATAATAAGGATTCACATTTACTACCAGATTATAAAAAGAGGCATCAAACATTTCTGAGTGAATTGTACTGCTTGAATGGGATGGAAGTCAATAGCTCGTAAATTCTTATTGTTATTCAGACAAATATAAATGTAAAAAAGAAAATGGCATAGTTAAGTATACATCTGGAAGGAATTGTTTCATCACACTTGTCTGATAAGGAAAATCAATGCATAAAGTGAAAACTCCAAAGCCTATATTAATTATAGTTTGAAAAATACTACAGACAATACTGATTTTGGAAACTACATTATTTCTTCAGCAGAAGTAAAGTAACAATTTTAAAATAGCTTATGTATGCAAACGTAAAAGTGCATTTAGTACTTGTAATTACAATTATTACCGACACTCTAATTAAAGAGAACATCCATCACATATATTGCCTTCTTAACTAATAAACAGTTTTGCAAAATGGATATATAGCATACTTTCCTCCCTTTCAAATTCTGAAGGAAAACTTGCATAATCTCAGAAGAAAAAAAGGAATCCCCAGATAATAACTTTTGTCAATTTCTGCTCTTTTTGGTAAAATGATATTTTTCAATCCTGGGTACTCATGAGAGGTTAAATTTGAAGATTTTAAAAAAAATAAGGTTGACTTGAAAATGCTCTGGACTTACCTCTTTGTCTTTTCCAAATCTTCTACTTCTCGTTCATGCAACATTTGTTTTTTATTTCTAAATATAGAAAAGCGACTCAAACAAATTCTGCAGAAATTAAAAAAAAAAAAAACTTCCTTGGATTTTTTCCAAGTACGAAATGATTGTATAGAGCAGGGGTCGGCAATCTTAAACACTCAAAGATCCACAAAGGTCGTAACCAGAAGCCCCCCCCCCATTCAATTCTGAAGCCGACCGGAAGTCTGGTTCCCCCACCATAGAGTGTCCTTCTAGTGTGGCATCCTTTTTCCTCTACCTGTCCTAACTGAAAGCCCTATCAATTGTGAAGCCGACCAGCGACAGGGAGCCACAGCAGAGGGATGAAAGAGCCACATGCGGCTCCAGAGCCAGAGGTTGCTGACCCCTGGTATAGAGCTACAACTGTTTCCACAGAAATATCGTTTAAGTCTACATTCAATTCAAATGACTATATAATAGCCACCTGTGTTTCTCTAGATAGACATCCTTCGGAGTTCTGTTCTCTTTTCCTCCATAGGTATTTTTTTTCAGTCTTTGGGTCTCCAAAGGTATGATCAAATAATGTGAGGTATCTGGAATGGGTGAGCCTGAATTTTTGCTCCTTTTTAGAATGAATAAATATATAAACCAAAGACAGAAGAGCTATGTTAAGTCCCTTGGAGGCTTAAGACATCTATTATTTTAATTTTGTAAAAGAAAATAGCTACAAAATCTTTTCTGCAGCATTTCAGTATATTATTATTATTTTATTTTGTTAAGCGTATATTGGAAAACAGATCAAGTATAAACAAGATTATGGATACATGGGATGGGTTCAGATAAAAAGGAACAATAGGACAGGGACGGTAGGCACGCTGGTGCGCTTGCACGTCCCTTACAGACCTCTTAGGAATGGGGTGAGGTCTACAGCAGACAGATTAGGTTAAAGTTTTGGGGATTTGGGGAAGAAACCACAGACTCATATGGCCACCAAATTTCATTCATACTGGTTTTCTTTGAGGAATCAAAAAGAGAGCTGAGGATTTTATGCCATCCATAGGTTACATTAACCTATTCTGGAAATGGAAAGTACCTGTCAATGAAAATTCTGGAGTTTATAACGAAATTATATATACTAAAATAAATACTTGCTCAAAGAATCAATGCATCTTTAAGTCACTGTTCAATCATTTATAAATTTCTTTCTAATGCTTCCAATTCATTTTTAAAAATTCCACTGGAAAGAATTCTTTTCAGCCCCTCGTGCTCACTTTAAAATGTATCTGTTATTCTCAACAGCTTTCATCAAATACTTCTACACAATTATATCAACTCTCTTCTCCTTTAAAAAAAAAACTCTAATATTTTTTGAAAATGGCCTGAAACACAAAGATTGTGTTTCTAATGTGGGTGGACAATTTCTCTCCATTCCTCATCTTTCTTCAATGTAATAATATAATATAATATAATATAATATAATATAATATAATATAATATAATATA
>JANHFT010008756.1:17839-38600 GCA_032467955.1 Pseudoxenodon macrops
ATTATGATCCTGTTTTAGGATCATAATCATCAGTGGGAGCCCTTAAATAGGATGTGAACGAAAACCTTCACCCAATTATAAGAGGATAATTATGAGTAGCCCTCGACTTATGTCCACAATTGAGCCCAAAATGACCTGCCATATATGACGATGGCTCCAACTATGCAGTTCATTTATTCCTATGGCAGTTGGCCAACTTAACAGACAAGATCATATCTAAGATCAGAAGAACGAATGTCAAAATGGGATGGTTTGCATTGATCTCTGCTCACCTGTCACAATTACATTTTAATTAACAATGCCCTTTTAGGATCTATACAAATATTTGGGGAAGAGAGTTTTGATGTAATGGTACAAATAGAAAGATATTGTTTAAAATATAATACATTAATCGTTTTATATTGGACTACTGAATATTTTCCTAGCTCATCCTCTCTCTGTTCTATGCTTTGGGAAAATCAAAAAATAAGCCCCACTGAGCGCAATGCTCAAACCAATTTATATATTTCAGATAATCTCAATAGATAACGTTGATAATCAGACATAGGGATTTTAACAGCAACGTCTTTCTAGGAAAACAACCTTCAATGATGATCACAGCACTCTCTTTCATGTGTTACCTTTTCCTTCAATGAAGTTCTGGAGATCTTGGAGAAGATGAAACCAGGGAGGAGTGGCACAGGACGAAGAGGATGAAGAATACTGGGCAGAAAGTACAGTCGTGGAGTTCTGGTGGATTAGGCAAATGACTGGGGAAGCCAGATTCACTTTCACCTCCTCAATCCAGATGAGTTAGCTTGGTAGATCAGGCTGGAAGCTCACCGTCTCTGGAAATGAGAATAGAAAATGGAAAATCACCCCTTTATTGACTTCTTTTAAATCAAGAAAGACATTTGGATTATATGTAGGCATAAGTTTACTACTACGTCAATTAAAACTCTATGAAACTCTCTATCTTTGGACTCTCATCAAAATAAATAGATACTTTATCTATTGTTTAAGCACTGAGGTTAAGGGCTTAAACTGAGTTTGGTTTTTTTAAAGCAAAAGTGGACAGCATAAAATATGGAATTTTGTAGTGATGGTTAGATTTGTACCCAAATGGAGGTGGAATTTTTTTTTTTGCATGGATATTCTAATACTCTTTAGAAAGAGCTTGGAGACATACAGACAGTCCTTGGCTTATGACCACAGAATTTCCATGGTTAAGCCAGGTGGTTAACTGACTCATTTCCATCTTTTTTTTTGCTATGGTTGTTAAGTGAATCACTGCAGTTGCTAAGGGAACTGTGTAGTTATTAATTGAATCTGGCTTTGCTTGTCCGAATCTGATGGGGATGGTTGCAAATGGTGATCACATGACCCCAAGATGCTGCAACCACTTGTAAATACATGCCAGCTGACAAGTGCCCAAATTTTGATCGCATGATTGTAAGGATGCTGCAGAGGTTGTAAGTTCTCACTTTTTTTCAGCGCTATTCTAATTTTGAACAGTCACTAAATGAATGTCTATAAGTTGAAGACTACTGTAGTATAAGTTATAGACTGTCTCCAGCAGTAGTGATCCCTCTTGGCATATTCACATTGGGCTCGTTTCTCCAGTTGCCATGAACAAACAGCAGAGGTGGTCCTCGACTTACAACAGTTCATTTAGTGACCATTCAAAGTTACAACGGCTCTGAAAAAAGTGACTTATGACCACTTTTCACACTTACGACCTTTGTAACATCCCCATGATCATATTGATCAAAATTCAGGTGCTTTGCAACTGGTTTTACGACCTTCTGACAAGCAAAGTCAATGGGGAAGCCAGATTCACGTAAGAACCATGTTACTCACTTATCAATGATCCACTTAACAACAGTGTCAAGGAAGGTTGTAAAATGGGGCAAAACTCACTTAACAACTGTCTCACTTAACCAACAGAAATTTTTGAGTCCCTTGTGGCCGTAAGTCAAGGACTACCTATATATTATCTAACTTGAAGTACAGAAGCACAGAGCCTTTTTGCCCTGAAAATACTCTCTGCTTGGTTTAATTCAATAGCGCTCCAAACCTACCTACCTAGTTCACATCTGTCTGTTAACATGGACTACTTTGATACACTTTGCAAGGACCTGCCCTTGAAGAACTTTGTGAGGCTACAGCTGATACAGAATGCAACCCACAAGCAGTTACAGTATGTACGACCCTCAAACAGCACAATGTCACACAATGGCTTTACGGGCTGCATTGATTGCCAGTATAGTTACCAATTCAAGATGTTAGTAGTGGCCCTTTGAGTCATTGCCTATCCCCGATTACCCATCCGAGATCTGGTAGGTCAGGCACACTCCTGGGCTTGTCTGTTAGGGAGACCCATTTGTCAGGGCCAAAGAAGTGACAATATGCGGTCATGATGCCTGCCCTTTGGAGCATTATCCTCCAAGAGGATAGAACGGCCATTCACAAAGCCATAGAAATATGACTGTCACTGGACTTGGTGGTCCAAATGTGTGGCAGAATTATGCAATGACAATTGTTGATGGTGGTTTCGCTTTTACTTTGATTGCTGATTATATATGTGGGTGGTTGTTATTGCTGCTGTTGCATGTTTTTATGGTGTCTTTAATGGTTGTTAGCCATCCAGAGCAGCATGGTGGACTAGAGGTGAACATGATAGGCTGCCAGTCGGAAGGTTGAGAGTTCAATCCCAGGCAGTGGCAGATGTTTCTCTATCAGGATGCAAAGAGAAAATATCTGCTGTGAACTTCACATAGGCATCAGGAAGGGCATCCAGCCAGTAAACGCTCAGCTCCATTCAGTCACCCCGACTCCACCCCAATAAAAAGGAATTACAGGGTCATAAAAGAAAGAAAAACTGTCGTTAGCCATCTAGAGTCATGAATTTGAGATGAATGGCCATACACAATGAATGAATGAATGAATGAATGAATGAACAGAGTACCAATATAATGGCATTTATTTTGAACACATAATTTAAGGACGTGAATATATATGCACTGAGCTATTCAATTTAAGAGTAATTGTATGTAATAAGCAGAAAAGTGCTGAAAAAACAAGCCAAGAAAAATTAAAGACATGAGAAAAAAATTAAAAGAAAGAAACCAATATTGTGAACATCATTCTATCTTTATAAATCATGCTTGCTGCTCCCAGTACATCTAGGCATGTCTGTTCATACCAGGTAAATCATGTGTAATTTGGTCCAAACATGCATCCAACAGCTTTGTGTATTTCCTTGACCCATAACCAGTCCCATTTTATTCTCATCCAGCTATAAATCCAAGCTGTTCTTTGCTGGGATTAGACTGTGTTTGTAATTGCACAGGAATGTACGCAAACCACAAGATTCTGTCCGATGATATCCGAAGTATTTGAACACGCCTCTTTCCCAGTGATTACTAGTCAGATACAGTGATCTGGTTTTTTTATTTGAATTCCATTCAGTTATTGAAGAATTGCACTGAAGCTGAAACATCAATACACATTTGAATTATAGTGAACAGAATCTAAAAAATTATAGTGGCGATCATTTCACAGACCTAAATCCGTTCACGCTATTAGTTTTAGAGGGAAAATGTTTAATCTGCACAAATAATTCCTAAAACTCTATGTTTTTCCCGCCACCCCCCCTGGATATATGCAACCAAACCTCATTTCTGTTTGTGGGTACTCAGATGCCTGAGACAAAGACTGCCTTCTGCCTTATTGCATTAAATAATAAAATTATTGGAGCAAGCGAAGACCCAGAAGTATGGAATGCATTAGAGATGGTTCCACAGTAATGGAATATGTCCGAGCAAATGTTTAAGACAGGAAAGGGATCTAGAAGTGAGCATTTTTCATTGAAATGATCTCCAATGAAGTACCATAATTATGAAGTGTTTTTCTTAATTTTTTTGTTGAATACTACCTTGCATAAAAAACATACCTCTATCATTATCTTTCATTTTAGTTAGGGCTAAGTTTTATTTCCCATTATTTCTAACTTCTTTATTTCCCACAGAACTATAAAAAAAGGAACAATTGTTTTAGGGAAAAACCATCAACTATACATATAGCAGCATTTGTTACAAAGTCTTCCATTGAGGCAACCAGAAGTCATGCTCATGAAGTCTTTGGCATAGATTATTATTATTTTTTAATAAACTTTATTACATTTTAAAAACATTAAAAAAGAAAACTTACATTTTCATTTCTCACGACTATTTTAACATTGATTATATCTCCTCTTTACCATCTTTTTCTCTTTCTTATTTATACTTTACATTTATATATATATACATATTTACAGTTATACATTGAATCTTTATTTTATTTTGTTTCTGTTGTTCATCTCATCTGTTGATTTTGCTTTTTTCCTCTAACCACTCATACCAATCTTCCCATGCTTTATAGAATTCTGTGTCCTCCTTGTCTTTTAATTTTTTCGTCAATTTATCCATCTCTGCGCATTCTAAATTTTTTTTGATGATTATCGTGGATGTGGGACTTTTTTCCATTTTCCAATGCTGCGCAAATGCTATTCTCGCTGCTGTTGTTATATGTAATATCATGTATTTATTTTTTTTATTCATTTTTTCCCTTATAATCCCCAGCAGAAACAATTCCGGTAATAATTTTATCTTTTGCTTTATAATTTCTTCCAACCAATTCCTAAATATCCACTTAACCACTTTTATCTAGCATTGAACAGCAAGAATTTTAGTGGGAGGGGGAATAGCTATCATCTTGACTTTCATTGGGCCAAAGTTACATTGATTTGCAGAGGGGGAGTCCAAGAGTGGCCTCCCTAATTAGGCTCAACCAATTATTAAATGCATTTTACAAGTCTTCGTGTTCTGTTTTATCAAGATAGCATCAACAGATGCCATCTGATTTCAACTCAAATTTGATTTCATCATGCTTAGTAATAAATCTGAAACAAATTAGTATTGGAAAGGCTTCTTCAGCTGTATGGTTCTTATTTGAATGTCTCCATTATCGGAACTAAGAAAAAAGGCAAAAGTTGAAGGGTTGTTTTAATGTAGTTTCCATTTATAAAATATGACAGACACACCTTTATCTGCTATGAAGAATAAGTGGCCCTCCAAACGTTGTTGAAGGACAGCTTTTGAGGACTGAGAATCACTGAGAACCAGTGATTCTGGCTGGACTTACTGAAAATTGCACATAGCAACACTGGAAGAGGTGAATTCCTTTATCCTTACTACTTTGTTATTGTTCACTGCAACAGGCAAATACTATTCTATTTTATATTTTGATTGTTATCATATCTTTAGTTATATCTTTGCTGGATTATTAGATATAGTTGAGAAATTCTTGATATTTATTTTCCTGTTGCTTACGGCTACACAGATTTTAGATTATAAGACAATGCAAATTTTAATGTTTTCAACCTCATATTTTTCCATTATTCTATCTGTATATTATTACCAAAATTTAACTCACTTTTTAAAAACTTCCATTAACTTGTTCTTCTTCTGTTTCAAATTTCAATAAAAGCAAATTTCAGCAATTGCATGTTCATCATTTGTGCACAATTCTACTTAAGACTTACAAAATAGGTTGTCCTTAATTTACAACAGTTCATTTAGTGACCATTCAAAGTTACAATGGCACTGAAAAAAGTGACTTATGACCATTTTTCACATTTATGACCTTTGCAGTAATCCCAGGGTCACATAATATACATTCTGATGCTTGACAACTGGCTTACATTTATGACGGTTGCAGTGTCCAAGAGTCATGTGATTCCTTTTTACGACCTTCTGACAAGCAAATGGAAAAGTCAGATTTACTTATCAACCAGGTTGTTTAAGGATACAACCAGCTCAGTAGTGGGTTGCTACCAGTTCTACCCTAATCCAAGAACCGGTAACGGCGGCAGTGTGAGGCTCCACCCACCTGCCCCAATGTCATCACGGATGATCAGCACATGCACAGAAGTGCTGTGCACGTGCAAAGCACGCGCACGCAAAGTGCGTTCACAACCTGAACTGGTAGCAGAGGTAAGTAAAACCCACCCCTGAACCAGGTTAATTTAAGAACTCCAGTGATTCACTTAACAAATATGGCAAGAAAAGTCATAAAATGGGGCAAAACTCACTTAACAAATTTCTCACTTAACAACATAAATTTTGGGCTCTATTTTTCTTTTGGAAATTTTTTTATTTTATTCCACAACAGACATTCACATATTTATCATCATATTTCACATTTCATTCATTTTCTTTACAAAACTTTTATACATATGTTCTATATCACCTTATTCTTTTATTAGTTCAAGGTTGCTTTTGTACCATTCCCCCTTTCTATTCCTTCTTGAGTTCTCCTCCTCCTTCACCTTCCTATCCTACTTCCCTCCTCTCTCTACTTCTTCTCAATTTATTTTGGGCTCAATTGTAGTTGTAAGTTGAGGATTGCCTGTACATCTTTTGTTCTACTTTAAAATTTTCTAAATACCGGTAAATAAGTAAACTATATATCCCTCTGCCACCAGTTCTTTGATTTTACATTCCCCTTGACAAAATTCTAATATCTCATGATAAATTAGCCATTTATGTTTACTTATTATTTCTCTTCTATAAAATGCTTCTTGTGTTAAGATCCACAAAGAGGTTTTCAACAACAATGTCTATTTCTATGTATTCTATATTCTCAATATGACATGTCTAACATAATATTTTTTTAAATCCATATCAATCTTGATTTTGTCATATTTGTGTCACAAATATCCATGCCACCCAAACTGAGGTCACGTCCTTCTAACTCTAATAGTCTTCTGCTTCTTAGCAGCATCCATTTTTTCATCCAAACCATACAACAAGCTACAAAATACAATTTCAAAATCAGGTACATCCAATTCTTATCTTTCCTTTGCATGTTGTAATACATTACATTTAATTCATGTTTTTTCCCCTGGCAGACCAATTTTTGATGTACCCTTCTCCCACTGTTTAAATGGTGTAGCTGTTGACAAAAAGTGTTGTCCAAAAAGAAAACTTCATTTTAGGTAAAACCTTCATTTTTATCACAGACGTTTTCCCCAACCATGACAATAGTAATTTTTTCCATGAAACATGATTTCTGGTGAGGGTTTGAAGTTTCCACGGAGGATTCTTAGTGAACTAGACATCCCTAAGGAAGCAGGGATGGTAATGCAATCATACCAGCAGTAAAATTTCTGGAAAAAGGAGAAATACTGAGATTGCCCACTTGTATTCTGGACAGTTGCTCCTTGTGTGTAGACTGCAAGAACTGAAATTATTGCAGTCTGGCTTGTGTGCTGAGAGGCTGGGAGTTGAGGGATTTCAGTCATGCGCATAGCCATAATGCAGACTGAATCTTATCCATTCCATTACATAGCAGGATAGAATTCTCAAAAACTATTGACAAGGATTCCATAAAGTTATTCAAATTATATGACATAGTATGTTTCCAAGCAACTTGGATCCTATAAAACCAGTTTATTACAACGTATTTATCTGGTTTCATATCATGCATCATTCCAGCAAGAAAATTATATTCTATGGCTGTGTTGGGGAACCTATGGCACGCGGAGCCATATTTGAGGGCAAGCAAGGCATTGTCCTATGTCAGCTCACTTGCTGAGGCGTGCGCGCATGAGCAGCAGAGCTGAAGTGGGGTGATGGCTCATCTGCCCACAGAGAGGATGGTGCGTGCCACCTGTGACACGTGTGCCATAGGATCGCCATCACAGGGTTTGACTGTCCAAAGAGAACTGGGAGAACCCTTATATTAAATATTTTGTTCCCCATCCCATTCCAGCTAATCTAAAATTTTATGATGCCACAAAAAGGACAATAAAATTCTGGGGTGCAAGTGGTAGTCAACCAATTCCTTCATTCCTCTTGTAAAAACCAAGTTGTTTCTGACTTTTCAGATGCAGTAGAGTTATGCAGAATCTCTACCCTTATGATATGGAATTCTTGCAAAATAAGCTCCCTTGAACTATTTTAGTTGTACCTATCCCACTTTTCTAATTGGGGAAACTATATATCCCCAATTAAAGTTTGAATAATTGTAAGGACATTTAATTATTGGGCTGGATTCCTTTCAGTATCTGATCCCTGACTTCTCAAGCAATGCCTCCTGGAGCAAATGAATTTCTCCACTTCTTGCACCAATTGATTTACATTTTTATCCAATTCTACGTATTCCTTTGGCTTTTAAATTCTTTTCTAAATTCAAATAATGCAAATAATAACCTCTTATTTAAAAACAGGGTGCGGGATGTCTTTGCCCAATGAAATATGTTTAACTTAGCAGAAAATAAAATTACCCCCATATATCCTTAATGAATGTGAACAAAATCTGAATTAAGTTACAGCGACATCCCTTCAAGAGGCACCACGAGACTATGGTTCCAACAAATTGTATTAAAGGGACAATTTCTCAATAGCTCATGTAGTATGCACTTCTACCCTTGTTCTCAGAAAATTATAGAAGATTTTACCCATTATTTATTGTATTGCCTATTTCCACTTCAGCAAGTGAAAGATTTCTGGAGAACTACTTGATAAGAAAAGCATTTTGCCTGATTCATATAAAATTGAATATCGAATGAATTTGGACAAGAAAACAATGCTATGGAAATTATCAAGTTTTGCATGAGGTACTGCTAAAAATATTTTATCAAAAGTTTCTAATGTGTTCTAATAATTTACTTGCTGTTATAAAATTGTTTTACTGTTTTCATTGATTTTTGTACATTGTAACAAAACTGCTCTTGAACCAATTGGAAATAAAATAGACGAACAAACTAGACTTTTGTGGAAATATTTTTGGTTTACTATTAAAGAGTGCAGACAGATACTTGGTGGATTTTACAAAACAAAAGATAAAGATAATATGAGCCTCACTGTGATGCAGACTTTAACTACAAAATGCAAGTTGAGATGAAAACATTAAGGGCATAGAAAGACAAAAGAGGAAAAAAAATACTTTGAGATTATAACACCATAATGGCAATCACCAGAAAAACAACCAGAATAGAGGGGAAAGAAGGACTGGTGGGGTAGAATTAGACTGTATTTTGTTCAAAAAATTTGACCCTAAAATTGAAAAAAGGATGGATTTCCCCATTGGCTTTGCTTGTGGGAAACTGGCAGGGAGCATTGGAAATCAGGATCACATGATTGTGTGGATGCTGTAACAGCCACAACTTTTTTTGGGGGTGTGGACTGATCTAAAAATTCTGGAAATGTTACTTCTACTAGAATAATGGGTCCCAGATTTTTATGCATTCTTTTTTTGCACCTTGATTCAAAAACAGTTGGAGGAAAACAGACGGTTTGGGCTAACTTGGGTGTTCAAACTGTTTAAATGAGGACTTTAGTAGTAGTTAGGCGTCGTATTACGCTAAATATTTTTTCCTCGCTTCTGATGAAACACTATGCATAAAACAGCTTGTCATGGTGCCCCAAAATGATTATAAATTTGTCAGTCCTCTATATTAGTTTATTACAGAGCTAGCTGGCTTGATGATAGAATTCTGTCCAAGCTAAACCCAATTCTAATCTCAGTGGGTCGAATAATATACATGAATTGCATATTTCACATGAACTTTTTCTCACATAAAGTTATCAGCACAACGTCTCATAAAAATCCATCTGTTTTCCCCAATTCAGATTTTCATTTTAGCTTCCCAAGCTGATGCCCTCCAGATGTGCTGTAACTACAACTCCCAGAATCACCAGCCAGCATTTGGGAAATCCAGCCCACGTGGCATTTTAAACAAGCAGATGTTTTATTTGAACCAGCTGTTACATTCACATGACAGGGGTCTATGGGGCAAATAGTGTTTCCAATGTATGTGTTCTAGATGTAGGACCTTATACGGTTCTTCAAAAACCGTATCTGTACCAGAAAAGCTAATATTTTATCCTTGTTAGGCCATTAAACAATTGAAAGAACAGCAGTAATGACACCAACTAAATAAAAATTAAATGACAGGATCATAGTGCCATTATCTAGAAATGTTTTGTTTATCTATTTATTTGAAATTATTAGCTGGTCAATTCTAGTGACTTCTTATTAGTGCTTTTACTTTAATATACAGTAGATGTACTATTTTTTATTTCACTATATTGGGTAACTATATCGCTATCCTTTATAAACTGTATGACTATAGCATGCATTTTGATATTAATACCATAATCATAATAGCCCAGAAAATTGTTATATTTCATTGTTGGGAGATGTATCTCATCAGGCGACTTTTCCATTGAGCCAGAAGTAAAGAAAGCAATTCAGACATGATAATTGCTGGCAGACTTTCAGCCAATCACTTCCTCTGTAGAAAAATAAAATTAGGAGGATATTACTTCAAGCTCCTGGAGGACAGGGATAAGAGAAATGTACTAACATCAATACTGCCCCACAATTTGGCAAAGTATCAAGATGCCAACAAAGACCATAAATAGTAAGTGCAGTTGTTCAAAGCAAAATGGATGCTTCATAATAATAAAAAAAAGCTGGAGACATATTCCTCATTGAGATCATTGGTATGCAAAATAAACAGGCACACTTACTACGGAGAGCCAGGGGTAAACAAGAAGCTGTTCTATTTAACACTGCATGGACATGTTTCGTTGAGACTCCTGGCACACATTGTTATCATGGGGACTTGCATTAATAAAATGAAAGATTGAATTTGGTCTACTACCTAGAGGATCTTTCAATAGAGGCATAGAGTTTTTAAATGCATAAATCTGGTTTATACAACATGCTGAGCCACGTTATGGGTGGATTGTGCATATTGTCCTAAATGGTACTTAGGCCAAAATTGTGGCTGAGGTTGTTTTATTTAATCACAATCTAAAATTGTGGGCTGGCTTTGACTTATTTGTTTCGGTTAGGCTTTGAGTGTTAGGCTTTGAGTGTTATCCAGATTAATGGCTAGCTGGAAAGCAGGAGGTGGAGATGGGAGTAGTAGCAGAGCAATAGCATTGTTTAAAACACACACAAACACACACACACACAAGGGTTGCTCTTCCCCATAATGTAGAAAAATAAAGAGGTCTGATGGCATCTGACTAACACATTTTTTTCAAAAGTAATACACTTTTGTGAGCAACTTTATCAGAAGCACAGAGTAATGCAGGTTACTTCAGCAATTTCTCGCATTTAGCATGTTTGTGTATATGTATAGTAAAACAAATTAATTAGCGCCATCATTGGTTTTTATAAAGCAGGTTATCGAGAAAGGAATATTTTTAAAAAGTGCAAATTGTCATGTATTTGAGTGCATTGAAGAATTATTGAGGGGAAAGTTTTGGGTTGTTTTGTTCCGCTAAGCTAACAATGTAATTGTTTCTGGCATGCCAAAATTATGCTGTAAGTGGTTAAGTCTATAAAGAAAGGAACAACTGAGGCTTATTATCCATCTTTGTTTAGACGGATGAGCTGTAGTCATTTTAATATATTTTGAAATTAATATTGTTTGGCATTATAATTAAATGTGTCTTTCGTTGTTCACTCACTCTTGAGTACTGATGTGGACTTAGCCCTGAAGGGATTACAGAGCAGGGAGATTTCCTCGCTGTTGAAGTTAGTTTCCTGCACGGAGAATGGAATGCTACAGAAATCAATTAGAAAACTATCTATCCCTAAGCTAATTGCAGGGGGGGGAGAAACACAGCAAAAGATTTGGTATTTCCACTTGTAGTGAAGTTTGCGATAAGGTTATTTGCAAGCTTTCATACTCTAGGCAAGGGTGACCTTTGACAGGAAAAAGAAACTTAAACAGAATTGAACTATATTTACAATCAAATAACATTTATTTTTGAGCAGACAATCCATATTACTATCCTGAAAGACTCTCTGCTATGGACAATTTGTATGAACAGTCAGTAAACGAATTAATGAGTAAAACAGGAATGCACGTGTATTTTATCCTAAACATGATTATCTGAAAATAAAGCCCATGAAGTATTTGAAATTTTGAATAATATACTATTATTAATTATTATCTGAGTACATGAAGAGCTTTTCACTATTTCTACTGATACAAAAGCAACAAATACTAACCAATAATCAACAAAATTGCAATATTAGCAATTAACCCTACTTAATTTCTCTCTATGCTGTTATTGTTCAGAATTTCTGGTTATGATCAATCTACATTTATTCAGTTATATAACACATCAAACAAATTACATCCCATAGACAACTGGATATTATTTTACAATAAGCCAGCAATAAATTGTTATTTTCTTTTACAGTGAGCAGAAACATTTGATAATCTACTTAAATGGAAGAAAACTAGCTATCTGCTAAGTAACAATGATAAGCGAAATACATGTATACAGAGCAGAGGAACAGGCAAAGGGAATGTAGTATTCCAAAGAGTATTTTTAAATCAAAAGTTGAAATAGCAATAGCACGTAGACTTATATACCACTTCATAGTGCTTTTACAGCCCTCTTTAAGAGGTTTACAGAGTCACCATATTTCCCCCAACAATCTAGGTCCTCCTTTTACCCACCTCGGAAGGATGGAAGGCCGAGTCAACCTTGAGCCTGGTGAGATTTGAACTGCTGAACTGCAGCTAGCAGTCAGCTGAAATAGCCTGCAGTGCTGCACTCTAACCACTGCGCCACCTCGACTCTTAAATGTTGCTTTTGCCCCTTGCTTGTGAAATTTGATTGCTTTCTGATCCTTGGGACAATCTAAATTTTTCAGAGTTCTTAAATGATTAGCATTATTTACATGAATCTTTATGATATGTCACCCTCTCCCTCCTTTTCTGTTTAGATTATGTTTTGAGGTCAGGAATTTGTTTTCCTTTGGAAAATCAAGTGAGCAAATAAGTGCTTTGGTCTTTTATGATGTAATCCTAACATGTGGCTTGCAAGCCCGTTTATTGTAAAGCAGGGGTATCAAACTCGATTTCATTGAGGGCCGCATCAGGGTTGTGTTTCAGCTCGGAGGGTCGGGTGGTGGTGGTGGCCAAGGGTGGGCGTGGTCATGGTGGGCGTGACTCGGGTGGGTGTGGTCATGGTGGGTGTTTGACACAGGCTCAATATGTGCTTTTCCCCTTCTTTTCTTTCTTCCCAGTTCTTTACTATAACCATTTTCCTATCTCTTCTACCTGATATTACAGGCAAACATTTATTACTTATTCTTCATACTCCACTAATTTCTTTTATTTCTAAATTTATACCCCATTGTTTAATAGCAAATAATAATTTGAAATATAACTGCCAAGTGATCTTAGTGTTATATGCCTTAACAATAAAAATGCCCTAAATCTTAAACATGATTCCACTTTTCAGAATTCCCCACATTTTCAGTGCAACTCACTTGTTCTTCAAGGTGCTAATAATTGGCTATAGGTTTTTTTCCAGTTATTCTTTCTACCATATCCAGAAAGCTGCAGACATGTAACTATTGATAACTTGGTTTCCAGTTGTATGTGTGTGTTTACACTTTTATAAACGCCTTTGCTTCCCTTCTCCCAAATATAATGTTTCTATTCTGAGCAGATTTTCTTCGTTGAAAGTAGTCTGAATAGTGGCCATTTAATTAAAAAATGGTTGGAAAATATATTTCTTGGAACCTCTCCCTTGTAATCTTTTATAAAGGATAGTCAAGAGTAGGGTTTGTATCATTGGGTTCCAGGCGATAAAGATCTGATCAGATGTTCAATCCAAGATCAATGATCCTGAACATTTTGTGCTGATTTAGGGATGTGTTGAAAAGTTGTTCTGCAAGAATATCTCAAGAGGCCCCCGTGCAGCCCATTTTTGGCCTCCTCAGCCTCCAGAAGCACTCTGCTGGCCAAAAACAGGCCACGCAGAGGCCCCATAAAGCCTCCGCCCACCTGTTTATGCCAGTCAGAGTGCTGCTGGAGGCTGAGGAGGCAAAAAACGGGCTGCACGGGGGCTGCACGCACCTCCCAGTGTCCCATTTTGGTCAGCAGAGGCACCGCGGGCCAGTCCTTTGATATTTCCAGGCCGGCCCAAATTCAAGGCCCACAGGCCAGATTTAAGCACCCCGCTGGCAGGATCCAACCCCTGGGCCTTGAGTTTGACATCCCTGTTGGTAAAGAGCACTGTATGTCAAACTGAATTCTGAAGGCTCTGGGAATTCCTGAAGACCCCCTTAGTACTCCTGTAAAAAAGAGTTATTTGCCAGCCTACCCCAAAAAACAATACAATCTTAAAATATGATTAAATAATCATGAGAAGTTGAATGATTGCATCAATTTTAATTTTTAATCTGGTATATATTAATGAATACAACCCATACAAACAAAAGTTCTTTTGGGCTCCTCCATAATTTTTAAAAGATGTCCTGAGAGAAAAACGTTTTTGAAACACTAGTGTAGAACCATGTGCAAATCCAATTAATTACATTCTATCCAAATTTAGCAGAGCTTACTTTTCAAGACTTGGTAAGGCTTTTTTTAGCATATAAATATCCAGGTTGCCATTTGAAGTAATCACATGCTGTATATGCACACTTTATTTATTTAAAGTAAATTGTTGTTGTTTTAACCATTTAGTTGAGTCCGGCTCTTTGCGACTTTATAGGCAAGTGCTCTCTATGTTATTCTGTCAAACACAGCTTCTTTCAATTGTTGGATGCTCAACTTTGTATCAGATTTTATATTATAAAAGCCAGGTGTGTTCTGTGCTTTCCCCTTATTCTTGCTTCCTTCTCCAATGAATTTGCACACTTGACATGGCCAAAGTAAATCAGATGTAGTCTTGTGATTTTAGCTTCTAGTGATGCGTCTAGTTTTATATGATTTAACACCTCTCTGTTAGTTACTGTGGCTGTACACAGTTCAAAGGCATCAGTTCTTATTCGATCAGCCATTCTCAGTGTCCAATTCTCATACCCATACCTCATTATAGGGAACACTATTGCTGTAACTAGCCTGCTTTTTGTATTTATATCAATACCTCTGCTTTTCCAGATCTTATTCATGTTAACCATTGTAGTGCAGCCTAAGGTTATCCTGTGTTTGATTTCAGGAACAGAACTGTCATTGTAAACAATGTTAAATCCAAGGACGATAAATTCTCGAACTAATTCAATTTCTTCCTTATTGTTTTTAAATGCTGCTGTTGTCATTATCTTTGTTTTTCTGATGTTAAGACTCTATCATACTTTTTTCACTTTCCTCTTTGATTTTCTAGATAGTTTTTTCCAGCTTTTCCTTATTTTCAATCAATAATGTTGTATCATCTACGTACCTCAAATTATTTATAGCTCTTCCCAGTGGTGGGATTCAAAAAAATTTACTACCAGTTCTGTGGGCATGGATTAGTGGGCATGGCGTGGCTTGGTGGGCATGGCAGGGAAGGCTACTGCAAAATCTCCATTCCCACTCCACTCCAGGGGAAGGATACTGCAAAATCCCCATTTCCTCCCAATCAGCTGGTACTCGGGAGGCAGAGAATAGATGGGTCCGGGGCCAATCAGAGGTGGTATTTACCGGTTCTCCGAACTACTCAAAATTTCTGCTACCGGTCCTCCAGAACTGATCAGAACTTGCTGAAACCCACCTCTGGTTCTTCCCCCTATCTTCACTCCAATATCAGGCAGCTCCAGATCTAATTTCCACATGATCATTTCAGCATATATATTGACAAGAAAAGGTGATTAAATACATTCCGCTCTAACTCCCTTACTGATCCTGAACCGATCTGTGTCACCATAAAGTGTTCTCACTCTTGCTCCTGATCAGTGTACAGTGATCTGATGAGTCTGATCAGGTGGATTGGGACACCAAGATCATACAAAGCCACCCACAACTTATTGTGTTCTACACATTCAAAAGCTTTTCTGTAATCCATAAAACACATATAAAGATCCTTCTGAAATTTTGATTTCCCATAATCCATTTAACATTGGCAATGTCATCTTCAATGCCATGCCCCTTTCTAAAGCCAGCTTATACATCACTCTTGATCAATGACACCTGTAGCCTCTGTTTAATGATTTTTAACAGACTCTTGCTTGCATGAGAAATCAGTGTAATCATACAATAGTTGGAGTCGTCTCTGGCATCACCTTTCTTTACAAATGGGATAAAAACCGATCTTTTCCAGTCCTGAGACCATTGACATGTAGTACATATTTCTTGACATAGGACAGTGATTATGTTACTTGGTCTTGGTAATTCTTCAGATATTCCATCAAAACCTGCAGCAATTTCCCCATGGTCCATTCTACTCCTTCTTCTTTCAAGATGTTTGGTTCTTTATTAATCAGGCTGTCATCTTTGTCAAGTTGCTGGTAAGTCAAACTGCTGTAAAGTCCTTCTGTATATTCTTTCCATCTATTCTCGACCTTCTGCTGATGACTTTGTACATTTTGATTCTGGTCTTCAGTAATGCTATGCTAAACACCTGGAACATGACTTTAGTAGGTCCCTTCCTCTTAGCTTCTTCTAGATGTTGACACTGCTCCTCACGCTACTTATTTTTGTCTTTCCTGGCTTCAGATTGGAACATTGCCAGCTTTTTAACTTCATCCTTATTATCTTTGGCTTTGGACACCCTTCGCTGATCAGCTATTTGGATGGTGTCATCAGATACCCCCTTGTTTCTTCCCTTTGGTTTTGCCACATATTATTCAGCAATTTCCATGAGGTTATCTTGGATCTCTCACCACTGTTCATTTGGCTCTTTCCCTTCTAAATTCAGTAGCTCTTGGAGGTTTATCTGTGTCCTCAGGGTCACCTGAGTAGGGCTCCAGGTTCCTGTAGTCTGCATTTTTTCCCCTGGAAATCCATTCCTATTCCCACACCATTCAAAGGGGGTTCATCCCAAATTGTATAGTTAAAAGTCTGTAGAGATTCTCAGTCATCCAGATCATGGTTGTCCCAAAGGTGTTTTTTCAGGAGGCACCTGGACTTTCTTGTTTTTTCTTTAGAAGACATTTCGCTTCCCATTCAAGAAGCTTCTTTAGCTCTGGTAGGTTAGTGGAAAATGGAAGGATTTATATTCCTGGCAGACAGCTGGTCATTTTCATCCTTTTAGAGGGTCATTGAAGCACTTGGAGGTGTATATGTGTCCTCAGGGTCACCTGGTTATTGAAAGAATGAGGCACGATCTAGACAACTACAACTATTTATTTACTTACCATGCTTGTAGACCTTGTAACGGTAAACATAAAGGTTTCCCCTGTCCAGTTGTGTCTAACTTAGGGGTTGGTGCTCATGTCTGTTTCTTAGCCAAAGGAGCCAACGTTGTCTGAAGACACTGCTGTATCGTATGGCCAGCATGACTATACACCAACATGCACAGAACCCTATTACCTTCCCACAAAAGTAGTACCTATTTATCTACTTGCATTGCATGTTTTTGAATTGCTAGGTGGACAGGAGCTGGGGCAAGCTCAGCATCTTTATTTACATGGAGTTCCTTATCAACCTTGTAGACCAGCACAGGTTCCTGTCAATCTACACATTAAAAACAATAATACATAACCCACAGTCAATGAAACACCCTTTCCAGCAACCATCTAAGAATCAATGCCCTATGAAACAACTTGGTGTCCACAGCCTCCCCAAATAAGAGAAGAGGGGGTACTATTTCCAAGGATAAGGGATTTCAAGAGGATGGAGCCATCATGAAAAACACGAACCCTTACTCCCTCAAACTTCTTGTGGGGGAGGGAGCCCTCAAGATCCCCGTCTGGACCAGGGAGGATACCTAGGCACCAAGCCATGAAACCAGCTACTTGATTGTGTGGTTAATTTATGGCTTAACTTATTGTGCAAGATTAAGTTAGCTGTAGCTAAGCATGTCATGTGAGCACAGCCAAACTGTCATCACAGCTGGGTTTATATGACAACTGGACCACAAACAAGTCAGCCACATATTAACCTATCATACCTATGTTATGTTATCATCCAGCAAACGGTTTAGTGTGTCATGCATGCCCAGAAAATTGGGCTGAATCTACCACAATAAAGTTTGCCATGAGAATATGACCCACGCGTCACCATGGAGATTGTAACTCCACCCAATTCTGTTTGCGTTTCTATTCCCTAATCTGCCTTTTTATTAACTAGGAGCACCTCTGTTTAAATTAAACTGCAATACTATTCAACTTGTGGCATTAACGTATTCCAATACATCTCTCTATCCTTGCAAAATCTTTATAACATACTGCCTTAGTCAATATTTTTCATACTTGAAGACTAGGATATACAAACATACTGAAAGGGTTTTGACAATTTCATCTGCATAATATTTATAGTATTAAACTCTGGGAAAGCACTTGAATCTCTTGCAAAAAAACCTCTTGCAAAAGGAGTTTATAGAAATGTTTACAGGCCTTTGGGGATCTTACTAACTTTTGATTTTCCTAGTTTATGTATAAAAAAGAAAATATTAATTCATTTTAAAGCCTCAAAGCACTATTCTAGCTTCATAAAAAGGCTGTGAGATCATTTTAAACTTTGCAAAAAGAAAAAGAAAAAAGGGCAGTACATTTTCGGTGTGAAATTTGGCATGCCTTCTTAGAGTTTAAGAGTATGATCTCTCTAAACGTTGACATTTGGTCTAATTATTAATGAATGCCAGTAATTTCTTCTAGCATATTTCTATAGCTTTTCAGTTACATGAAAAGGTAACTAAAATGCATTATTCTATCAATGTCCACTTCGCACATGGAAAAAGAATGCCTTAGAAATACATTACTTAATAGTTTTTGTTTTCTGTGTGGAAAACGTTCAGATGTTTATATCCAAATATATATTTCAGCTACAGTACTTTTGTACTATTTTAGTACCAATCCTACACATTTCATTATTCACCAGAAAACGGATCCAACACCTACTGAAGCAAATGGAAACCTTCCAGTTTCATTTTCCGTTTGTCTCTGGTGACTGTAACAAGAGGAGGAAAATAGCATATGAAACTGTATGCATATTCAAATACTTCCAAGGGATGCGAATATGTCCAATAAATATGTGGTTGGATGAAGCTATAAACATCTTGAATTGTTCCTTCAAATATCATTGGCTCATAATTCTAAAGATTTAAACTCTTATAGTGCCAGAATAGATATTGGTTAAGAGAGTTCTATAGCAAGAATGCATTTTAGGCAACAAAGGACATATTCTCCAATGGAAGAGTTAAAATCCAATCCCAACACATTGTGCTAAGCCACAAAATTGTTACGATCACTACTATTGTTGTAGTAAGGCATTAATTTTAGCTGAAAGAGTTGTGCAAAGCTGCCATATCAATTATGTTTTGGGGGATGTGTAAAATAAAAATGTAACACAGAATCTTTATGTTTGCAGTTAACCCCGGTTTCCATGTTCTGGGAGAAGGAGTGAAACGTAGCACTGTATTAGCTAAATGAATATTTGGTAGATACAATTTTTAAAATACTTTGAGTTCACCACGTGCGCATCAGGCTGAAGATTCATTAGAGCAAACGAGTATAAATCTCACATATCCCCTTATCTCTGAGTCAGGAAAGTTCATATGAAAGTTTACAAAATTAACACCCACATTTTTCTACGAGGAAGATGTGCAAAATATCTCAGCAGCGGTTTATACAATACACAAAATATGAAGACAGCTATGTGGTTTGGACAACTATTTGTATGAAATGGTATATAGGGTTTCCTGCCCAAGCAGGGGTTGGACTAGAAGACCTCTGAGTTCCCTTCCAACTCTGTTATTCTATTTCTATTCTATTTCTACAGTATTCAGACATTACATTCTAAGGGAGTATTCACATAGAGTACTCAAGATGAAAGCTGAGAAATAACCTAACAATTGTTGCTATCACTTTGCAAGAGTTTGGGGAATTGAAGCTGTATTTTTCATAATTCAGGATATATCATTTTGCTTCTGTCTTATGATTTTCTTATTAGGAGGCTTTATATGCAGGCCAAAGTACTTAAATCTGAGAATTATTATTTTTAATTATCAGGTATTTTAAGAAGGGTACCTGAGGTATCCTAAAGAGCTCTGATAATAGTTTGTAGACTTTGCAGAGTTAAAACTTTATACACAGACAAACACATACTTGTAACAATTACTGTATGAATTGAACTGAAGCAGACAACATTTTCCTCACCTTTCTATGTGAAGAAACCTTACCCCCTCCAGTTACCTGCTATAAACAGTTACATTGATCAAATTAGCACTTTTCTATATATCAAAGACAGACAACTAGAGTAGGTTTTCTTCTAAGTAAGTATCTGTGAGATGCAAACTAGTTTGTATCTATATAATTTTGGGTTCAATGATTTAGGAATAAGTTCTGTGGTTTCCATTTTTTCCATACAATTGTTACGGTATGCAGTTATCAGTACAGTTGGAGTTGGGTTTCACAACCTTTTCTTTTCTTTTCCCATTTGTTAAACAAATCATTGCAATTCTTAAGTGAATCATGTGGTCATTAAAATAATCTGGCTTCTTCAATTGACTTTGCTTGCCAGATGCCATCTGAGAAGGTCACAAATGGTGATCAAATGATCCTGGGATACTGCAACCATTATAAATACCCTGTTTCCCTGAAAATAAGACCTCCTTGGATAATAAGCCCAATCAGGCTTTGGAGCGCATGCGCTAAAATAAGCCGTCGCCCAAAAATAAGCCGTCCTTGAAACACAGCAGCAGCAGCCATGAGGTGACCACGCTCGCCGCCTCCTGCATCTCAAAAATAATAAGACCTCCCCGAAAATAAGGCCAAGTGCTTATTTCGGAAGTCAAAAGAAAATAAGACCCTGTCTTATTATCGGGGAAAC
>JANHFT010008757.1:0-21743 GCA_032467955.1 Pseudoxenodon macrops
AGAATCATAAGGTACAACACTTAATGATAGTCATAGGGTACAAATAAGCAATCAAATCATACTAGGAAACAATCAATGTAAATTGTAAGGTTACAAGCAGCAAAATCATAAATGAGAGGAGATGGTGATAGGAACGATGAGAAGATTAATAATAATACTAAATAACAGGTCACATGTCTAGGAATTGCAAAAGAAATAGATAAACAATGTTAGATTTGTGCATAAAGCAATTCATCATTTTTGGTTTATAACACAAGTTACATTAAATATAAGTGTTTCATTATAATTTTACATGATGAAAAATTCATGTAATTAATATGACTAAGTGAAGATTTTTAAAACTAGGAATAAAATATGCACTTGACTGTTTTGTCAAAAATAATCCATTTTAGAAAATGCTTTCAATCTTTCAGATACCACTTAAGAATATGCAAAGTAAATAACCAAACAAACAGCGCATTCACTTATAGACTAGCCTTTAGAACCAACTCATATCCCCAAGTGTCCAATTAAAGTTTCCTGTGAAAGTTCTTTTTTGAGAATACAAGGAATTTATGGAAGAATTCCAGACTGGTTATCAAACTATTCAGCACTTATGAGATGCTTCACATATATCACTAGAGACTCCTCCACAGCTTGGTTTGAGTGATAACACTCAAGCAGATATCACACTGTAGGCTTTAATTCTTTTTTTTCCTTTTCAAAGGCATTAACAAAATGTACTTTTATTCCTTTTAACAGCTTCACTTAAAAGTAGGAGAGGTATTCCATGGAGTTTAAAATTGGGGAGTGAGAGAGAGAGCTGTGAAAATGAGGGGGCAGCTAGGGGAAGATTAGCTAATGTCTGACACAACGAAGGCATGATAGAAGAGGATGACAAGCCAAGTTTCAGAAGATGAATAGTTGTGTTTCTGAAGTTATTATTGGAACACAATCTGGAAAGTAGTCATTCGCTGAGAATTTGGTGGCCACCAAATGAGTGTATAATAGCTACCTAATTACTATTAGATAAAACTGTATCCCTAAATTCTTATGATGATATTTCAGAAATAATCAAAAATTACTGGTAGGTTTTTTTATATTTGATCAAGACATTTTTTCAGAAAACTAGGAATACATGGGTAACTATGAAAATGGGGCAAAATTCATAATAACGAGGGACAATTACCTTATTCTGAGCTGGACCATACATCCATTTAATATGATTTAACTGTCAATAGTTCAGTGAAATCTTCCTTTGCATTATTTAATGCAAGTCATTTGGGTGTGTGTGTGGAATGGAAGGGATGTCACTCATTTACTTGTCATATTTAGTCATTGAGGTTCTTAAATACTAAATATTACACACCTATTGTGTGTATTTGTATTTATGTGCTTGAATATGTTTGTGCACACACACCAATGTAGATGTAACTGAAAGAGAGAAAGGTCATGTACTATTCAAGCATTTTTTCTTTCCTTCAGTTACATAGATATTGGTGTGTGTGTGTGTGTGTGTGTGTGTGTACAAACACACACAGAAAATAAATACAAATACACACAATAGGTCCTTAAAGCCTTAAATACTAAATATTAAAAAAGCAAAAAAGCAATGTGAGCGGTAGTTTCCATGTGGTGAAGTTTTCTTCTAGCAGGGAATGTCAGAATCCTTCCTTCCTTCCTTCCTTCCTTCCTTCCTTCCTTCCTTCCTTCCTTCCTTCTTTCTTTCTTTCTTTCTTTCTTTGCTGTAGGAGTATGTAAGAGGCAATGCACCAGTTTGAGATGGTACATGAGGGCTAATGTAGGATGGGAAGGGTACCTGTGGCTGCTTAGAACTGTCCAAGAAGTGCTGGTCAGGGATTGGGAGGAGGAGGAGGAGGCCATGAATCAGAAAGGAAATGTAGGGGTACCCATCAGTGTCACATGGGTCAGAGAAGGTATGTACATGCTTGGAAAATTGCTTGGAGACATGCAAGAGGAGCCAAGTGCATGAGGGTAGGTGCGCAGGGACAGCATAGGCCAGGAAGAATATGTGGGAGTATGCTGTATGTGTACGGAAGGGAGAGGATGTAAGGGATTGTAATACTACCTCGGAAACTCTCATGGAAGATTGCACATGAAGATCATGTTATTGCAGCAGCAGCAGCCAGTAACATTGACGCAGCCACAATTCATTGCGGCAGCAGCCAGAAGCACAATTTCATTCCTTCGGGAGTCATGGGTCCTGGATTTTGGACATGTTCTGTAAATTATTTGAGATACATTGGTTCAAAAATTATTTCCCTATGAAGGAACAGTTTTGCCCAGTTAAAGGTCATGACAATTAAAGTTTTAATGATAGACAGGCAGACAGATATAATAGGAAAGATAAAAGCTGCATTTCATTTCTTCAATGGATGCTACTGTATAATTGTGTAATTTATTTCCTGGGTAAAGTTTAAAGCATAGATTTCACCATTAAATGATTGTGACGTTTTGTTTCTGCAAAAATACTAAGCAGTTATGACTGTCATGGAAATCAGTCAAGTCTAGGTTTAAAAACTGGTTTTTATAAAATATTTTTTGCAAATCTATAATTTACTGCTCTTAAATAATTATGATGGGATATCTTAAAGTCTAAAATGAAGGTATGTATCAGCCCTTCAAGATAGGCCATGTCAGCAAAGAGAGACCACAAGAAAATTAGAATTCTACTTTATTAATATTGGTTATAACAATAGCATCTTGAAAATGTTTTCCTTCCATCTTTCTTGTAACAAACAGTCAAGGTGGACAAATCTTTAGTTTCTTTCTCTCATATTCTTGTTTTTCCAGGATCAAATTTTGCTGCATATTTCCTCCAAGGTCATTTCTGTGCTTCTTTATACTCAGAACAAACAATTGTCTCCCATTTACCATATATATATATAGACTGAGAAATTCAACTTGTGAGCATGCATTTTGGGAATGATTAAATTCTACAGGCTGGTGAGGCAACTCTACAACAGCCACTATAAAATGATTTACTACCTAGAATACAACTTCAGTTGCTCTTGAATTAGTGCTTGTATTATATAAACATATCAAAATAGTGTTGCAACAAGAAAGGTACTTCATTTTAAAGAAATCAGAATCACAAAGACTAAAATCCTATAGATGCGGACTTAAAAATAAGTTATTATACTGAATGGATTTTTGGAATTTTTTATTGTCACTTTTTAAAATGAAGATATATTGCTTTTCATAACAATAACCTGGTGTTGCTCTTGTGACTAACTGATTCCTAGCCTTGCAGTTCACCTGAATTGTGCCTATAAGAATTTTTTAGATAAGAAATTAAAAACGTAGGTTAAATATCATACCCTGTCAACCTTAACTTATTATTTTCCTTAGGTAAACAGGACCACTATGTCATATACTTTTAAATAATGTTTTAAACTTGTTTCTCGGTCACTATAAAATTGGTAGCCAGCTTATAGAACAAATGGAGTTATTAAATTTTGAGAATAGATTCTTAAGTCAGCATGCCCATTCACACGAAAGTGTCCACAGTGGGCGTGACTACTAACAAAACTGCATTTTTTGCAATTGAAACAATGAGTTTTCTCCCTATCAAAGTTTTCCAGATAATTTCACACCACCTTTATTTACCTTTGTGTACCCAACCCTCATAGAGCAAAGCAAAATACTGAACTGAAAGAATTCATCATTTTTATTTTCTAAGTTTAACCTGCAAAGCCTTTAAGTTCTCATGAACATACGTATAAATAAAGAAACGATAGATTAAGACTTCATTTTGCAGAAGTCAAGCTTCCTATGTAATATTTAAAAATTAATTTATTAAAAATTAATTTCTTTGGTATAGAGCACCTTTTAAAAAGTTCAAGACCATTGTCACAGGAGTCAGTGGAAATATCCACCGGTACATAGATGTCTAACAGCAATCTGCCCCCAATATTGTTGTAAAACAAGTGTTTAGAATCTTGTTTTTTTCATACAGCTATTTATTTTGTCTATGACCTCAATGAGATAGTTTGAATATTTGTTAATTTTGCTGTTTAAAAAAAATAGGAGAGAACTTAAATGAATAAAAGCATTTAAGATCTCTCTAAGTGCTACACAGTCCCGAGAGAAAGATTGTTTCCAGTAATTTACTGAATCTACTTGAAAAGTTAATTGCAAAAGAAGAGATATTATATGGAGAATTCATTGTCTCATTTGTTCAGCCAAATATTTGTGAACTAGAGTACAACATTTTTGGACACTGGTCATCTATAATTAACCACAGAATAGTTCAAAAAGTTGTATGAAGTAAATTCTGAAGACATCCTTGTGTGCTCTGTGCTCCCATTTGTTATTTAGGAAAGGACACTGTTTCAACAGTGAATATTTATGAGAGTACAGAATAGTGCAAAATGCTATCTTTTACACAAACTTTTCCAGCTTTCAAAGAAAGTTCCATCTCTTTGTTTATACTTTTGGAAACCAAGTAGAGAAAATATTATTTTGTCTTTAAAACAAAAAAACAAAAAAAATGCAACTTTCTCAGGGGAATGTTCTTCATGATATATAACTGTTTTTATACATATTTTAAAGAGTTGTGATCTTTGGCCAGTTTCATAAAATCCATTTGCAGATTAAACATGCAATGATAAGAATCACGTGATGTCAATTTTGCAGCTGACTTTAATCACTGTGTTTCATCATCCAACTTGTGTTAATGCATTGACAAAGAAAGAGGGAAGGGACCATGCACGCTTTGCATCCCATGTAAAATTGTCAGCTAGTAAAGTTGTCAGCTACTAATTAGTTCTGCCTTACCAAGCTTACTATTGCCATGTCTCCTTTCATGAATTTGAAAAATATCTGTACCTGTCCTACATTTATAACTCAAAAAACAAGAACAATGAGGAAGCGTTGGTTTTCTTTGCCATACATTTAAAATAGTTTTTAGATGTCTTTATAGAGCCAGTCATTTATATAAAGAGTTTCCTAACCCAGGCTAATTTACAGATAAATAATTTCTCTCCATCATAGATGTACAGCAGACATAGCTGTTTCTCTACGCAGAAATAGAGTAACCTATTTAGTTCAGTGTTCCGTCTAAATTAAGAAAGAACATACCAGTAGAATTCTTTGTTTCGCCTTTCTTTCTTTCTTTCTTTCTTTCTCTTTTTCTCTCTCTCTCTCTCTCTCTCCCTCCCTTCCTTCCTTCCTTCCTTTTTTTCTTTCTGAAATCTAACAGAAATACTTCAATTTAAATTGCAATAGCAATACTTGATTTTAAAATGTAAGGAAAAATATGAATATATCTTATTAAAAGACTTAACTGTTTAGAAAAATAATAAACAATGATGCTTTTTAAAACACTTTTGTTGAATCTATTTTTGCCTTACACAAATTGCTTGTCATATCCTGGAGAACCTATTCTTGACTGTGATTTTATTTCATTGTCAAAAAAAGACAGGAAGAGAAATTTTATTTGGACTAAGTAATCCAAAATGATAATTCAATGTTTTAAATTAACCACTAAAATAATATTAACTGTTACTCTATTCAAAGAAGTTATTTAATGAAAAATGAGAAAATTCAACAGAATATCATACTGCTTTGACCGGTTAGAAACTGCTAGTTAAAACTTTCTGGGTTCAATTCTTTTATGAATAGAAATACTTATTTTCATTTTCAGGCAAATTTAGTTTGTTGTACCCTCTCCTAAAAAACTTACAACTTCAAAACTAAATATTTTTTTTGAAAATGTGCTTTCTTGGAGATATTACAGTAGTTCTCAACTTACAATCATATATTTAGTGACCATTTGAAGTTACAATGGCACTGAAAAAAGTAGTTTATGAGGCAGTTTTCATGCTTATGACCATTGCAGCATTCCCATTTTCATATAATCAAAATTCAGGTGCTTGGTAACTAGCATGTATTTATGACAGTTGTGGGTTCATGTGATCACCATTTGTAACCTTCTCAGCCAGCTTCTGACAAACAAAGTCAACTGAGTAAATCATATTCACTTAATAACCACATGATTCATTTTTGATGAACATAATAGATATAGTGAACACATGAGCATATTGAACTAAACAATAAAAATACTAGGTAGATAATTAGAGTATGTCCTTGCTCCTATGATTGCTTAAAATTGACTTTCTTAATAAACATAACATTCTTGAGATCTTGAATTCTTCTACAAGCATGGGTATCTACAGGGGGAAATGCCAATGAAAAAAGGAGCATTACAATGTCATCATGCAAGCTCCACCTCCTTGTGTCATACATAAAGGGTAGGATTTGCTTTTTAACCCTATGATGCGCATTTCATCCATATAATGAAGCGGCCAGATTTTGCAGGATTCTTGCCCTCAGTTGCATAGACAATACATATAGCCCTGTCAGTACTGGGGAACTGAGGCATTTTTAAAATATGTTTGCGGTAGTGGTTAAGGCATCAGTCTGGAAACTAGGAGACCATGAGTTGTAGTCCCTCTTTGGTCACAAAGCTAGCAGGGTGACTAACCATTCTCTCTCAGCCCTAGGAAGCAGGCAATGACAAACAGCTTCTTAATTCTGACCTATAACACTGCAAGAACTGGTCCAGGAGTCAAGGCTGACTCAAAGGTGCTGCTTCCTCCCCTCCCCCAAAAGTTATTTTAATTTGTTTTCAGCAATCCTGACTAAAACTGGTTTCTCAATAGAAATGTGATGGAGTGACCTAGTTGGCTTTCTATTCAACATGGACGTTGTTTTATTTTACTGCTGCTGCCTGGGGCCCCTTGGATTGGCTGTGTTTATAGTACAATGCCTTTCATAATCTTTCTCCTATATTTCAACCCTATTATGTGCCAAAACTTCTTATCCTATTGAGAGCTTTTCCTCCTCCTGCTATTGCTGTGATGGCAGCCATTCATAGTCTGCTAGAAGACAGTAAAAGATAAGCCATTATCACTCTGCTTCAGGTGGAGGCGATGTCTTAATAAATCAAAATGAACTGGGTTTCCAGCGCTCTCTCTTAATTCAGGCAGAAAGGACATAAAATGTTAACATTATGTAAAATGTGTTCACAGCAGGATTGCACTATAACCTAATTTGGTTTCCAGTCCTAAAATGGGATTTTCTATGGATAATATTTTCATTTCTAGTCATACAGTTAAAATGGCTCTTTTAATTGAATTCAGTTTTCAAAAAAAAACAAGCTTCTTAGCTTAAGCTGAAACAAATAAATGTAAAGGTCAATGATTTATGGCATCAGTAGTTCTTTACTTTGGAACTCAGTAGCTTGTTTCTTTCTCTTTCCCCCCCTCCCCCTGTTTTTTAAGGACTCCAATATCTTTTTCTCAAGAAATTGTTCTGTTTTTGAGCCAAACAGTCTATAAAAATAAAAAAGGTTATATACCTGAGGTACAGGGGTGATAATATTGTCCACCAGCCTGGAAGATCAAATGGTCTATGCAGATTACAAATGTGTTTTGCTAAGTGAGGTCAATTCATTGGTATTTTGGATTTTCACCTTACACACGACAACTATATATGATAAATGAGGTATTGATTCAGGTCAATAGTATCACAAAATAATACTGAAATCTTGGATAGTATCTTACCTCTAACAATTATTATGCAGTAAGCAATTTGTTTCTGCAATATGTTTAGAAAAACACTTTAATAATGGGTATTGGCAAAAACTACAAAATGTAATAAAAGCTCATTGTAATCAATTTGGTATTTCACATTCTTTTAGCCATACTGGCTGAGAATTATGGTAACTGAATTCTAGAGGATGCCAGATCATGTGGAATCTGTTTATGTATGTACAGAATATTTAAATTGCATTAAGTGACCTTATAAATGTCTTGATCATGTCTAATTTGGCCTACAGACTTCCAAACTATCTTGATCAACACTGAAAGTTGGATTGAATGGAAACTGGCTTGACCAAAAACTTCTTACTCTTCTGTAAAGACTATATTAAAAACTTCTTACTCTTTGGTAAAGACTATATTTTTAGACCTGTGGGAATGAGCCCAAATCCAACTCACATTTGAAAGTTGAACCAGCATAATTTGATTTCATTCAGAGGCAAATTGCTACATTTGAAGCTGATTCAAGATTCAATGAAAGCTTCAATATTTTGCTCTAAAGGAAAAGCATCAGAATGTCTGCATATGCTTTATGTTACTGCTGGTAGTTGTGAAGATGGTTGTAGTTTGTAAAAATGGAAAGAAAATAGAATGGATGTTCAACTATTTACAATTCAGTTTATTCAGTTTAATTAACATCAATTGGGATCATCACCATGATATATTAAAATATGTACCTTTTAAAGCAGAAATAACGGTGACTTTATTGTCAGTGATGACAAAAAATACAGTACAGTAGCCTCCAGCAAAACAGAAAATACTTTATTTTAACATAAATACTTCCAAAATCATTTTCCAAAGAATGCTTTTCTTTTTCCAAGTATTTTTCTGAACATGCACGTCTGACATGGTGTATTAGTAAGCTTGGCCTCTTCAGGATCGGACATTCACAAATGCAGTTAATTTGCCTTTCTGTAATAATATGCTTTTGCACCATTTGATTGTTGGTTTTTAGTTACAGTTACTTAACAATATCACTCTCTCCCTGACTGACCAATGAAGGCTACTGAGACATAAAGTCTTACTAGATGTCTACTGCACAAGATCTTATCAGCTACCAAGTGCTTCTTGGAGAAAGTGTGGGAATTAAATATTTTCCAAATTGTAACTTTTGACGCAATTAATGCAAAACTGCACTAATGGAACTCTGAGTGTAGAGATGTAATATTTTACTGATTGACTAGCTAAACCTGTTATGGAAACAAAGTCTAGTTGTCATTGGAGTGTCCCCTCCCCTCCAGGTGTGATCTAAATATTCCACACAGACTTAAACACATTTTCTATTTTACTGTATTTCTTTTTCAGATATTTTTTTTCAAAAAACATATCATAGGAATTTTTCTGCTTTAAATACATCCAACTTTTCTCCCTAGATACATAAAGACAATTTATCTGACATTATTCATTACTCATTGATTATTTCAAGCCAAGACCTATTACATTTGTTTGCTGTCAGAATTATCACATATAAAACTGTAAAAGGAGTAGGGATGAATTATACAAATCTGTTATCTAATTTAGCATATATTTTCTAATCTATAAAAGCAATTTTGTTTACCAAGTGAAGAATGAATAAATGTACTTCTATGTACACTTAGAAACGCAAGACTGTTTAGCTTGTTTAGACATTAAAATGAATTACATCTTGGATGGTATCTTTCGGAAGGAGTCTACATGATCTTATTTCATAAGGCCAAGAGAAGTATATAAATTATGGTCCTAGAAATTATAACAGGGAGAAAACAACCTAGATCAGGGATAGGTGATTTGATTTGTTGGCCCTGAGTCCTCTTTTTGTGGCACTCAGATACCACTCTGATCACAAATGTATAAAACTATATTATAATACAGTAGTAGCTTACAAGGGAAACATGAAAATGAAATATGCATCTTAAAATAGGCATATCAAATAATCTGTCCAAATTACCAGCAATGCCTACATGTGTGATGTGGCCTCAACCCACTTTGTGCCCTTCAGCTGTCCCAGAATCCTTGAGCACATTCCTTGAGTATTGAAATATTGCCCACCCCTGCCTTACAAACTTATGCAGAACTAAGGTATTAACTTCTACTCAGTATAAATGATGACTCAAAGCTCCAACTTCATGATAAAAGACTATATCTCTACAACTGATATCTTTGTGAAAACAATTCTACTGAAAAAGCATGCTATCTATCACATAAAAGCCCTAACATCTACTGTATGTAGTCTACTATATTTCCCCTACATTATGTAATAATGATACTTATTTAGCCAGGTGTATAGTTAATATATCTATACTGCAGGATCAGGAAAACGTTTATCTAATAGATTGCTCTGTAGTTCACACCAACATTTATCAGTTTCAGTGATTCATCAACTGTCATCTATTTTTTGGAAAAAAATATTATTGCAGAAGAAGTGATAAGATTCCCTCCATTGAGTGGAGGGAATAGACAGCCTGTTTAAAATGGACAGGCTTCTGGACAGCCTTCTGTTGGGAATGTTTTAATATGTTTTCCTGAAATAAGCAGGGAATAGGATTTTATACTTAAATGGTATTTTTCAACCCTATGATATTATATGACTATTACTTCAATTTCATGCCACTCCTGTAGGATATCAAATAGTCCAGCCCATAGTACCTGATATCTATCAGACAAGATAATTAAAGTATGTTGTATATAAGCCTGGCTCTGAAAAAGCAGATCTGTATTGAATCTGTTTGCTTCAATATTTAATGTTACTAAAAGTTCATAGCATTATTTCCCATCAATTGGAACCCCCAAACCTAACAAAAGATTGTTTTGTTAACTTGGGGAAATGGTAGGTGTTATGTCCCGTGATTATGTAAATCAACGTGCCGGCTATCCACGCCACTGTCAAAGCCCTCAGGTTTTGGCGCCAGAACGCGGCTCTCTGATTGGTCGACTGTCTGACAGCCCGCACTATATAAAGAGCTGTCAGACGAGAGCCGGCGCCGGGTTCACTTACTTCTGTTAGCTGTTTGCCTCACGTATGTTAGCTCTTGTTAGCAATAAACGGTTGTGTTCAGAACGACCTGTCTCGGCTCAGTGATTGCCCACGCTCAGTATCTAACACTGCAGTATCATTGTGTGAACTGTTTTGTGCCTTCAAATCAGTTTTGACTCCTGGTGGCTGCTTGGAAAAGTGTCTGCAGTTTTTGGCAACGTTTTTACCAGTTTATTCTTTCTTGGACTGAGAGAAAAGATCTGGCCCAAAGTTAACCATCTGACTTTGTGTTGAAGGCAGGATTAGAATTATAATATCCTGATTTCTAGCATGGTGGTTATCAGCTTATTAATGTAAATGACTTGATTTGAGAGATGTAGGTGACAACCGGTGGTGTTCTATTTCTGTGGTCTGTCTTTTGATAAGTCTTCCCTAGGATTCAGTCTGGCTCTACCAATTTGTCTATTGCTTTCACTGGGAGAGTAGGTCAGTCTCCTGAATTCTATCATTTGAGCATTTCTACCAAATGGACCAGGACAAATACAGTTGTAGTGTAGTGGATGCTTATAAATAATAGAGTCGGCAATGTGTTCTGGATAAAGCTGAAAGTATATAGAACTGTATGGTGCACTGTAGCTTTTCTGCATAACACAATGTTTATGTGTCCATTGTGCAGTTTTGCCATCACATCAAGGAAACATACTGATTGAGGGTGAAGTTAATGGTGAAATTATTTCAACAAATTTATGAGAGATTGATTTCCATGGATCTGGATAATAAAGATGTGATCAATGAATATTAAGGATTAGACTTCAAAGGGAAGAGGTGAGAGTGTTCTAGCTCAGCCATGAGAATGTTGGCACATTATGGAGCCATGCCTGTATCCCTGGCTAGGCCACAGATGTGCTGGTACATATTATTGCCGTATTTGTGAAGTTATTATGAGCCACCATGGTGCAGTGGTTAGAGCTCAGTGGTTAGAGTGCAATAGCGCAGGCTACTTCTGCTGACTGCAGGTTGCCTGAAATTTGGCAGTTCAAATCTCACCAGGTTCAAGGTTGACTTAGCCTTCCATCTTTCTGAGGTCGGTAAAATGAGGGCCCAAATTGTTGGGGGCAATATGCTGACTCTATAAACTGCTTAGAGATGGCTGTTAAGCACTGTAAAGCGGTATATAAGTCTAAGTGCTATTGTTATTATGGATGAGCATAAAGTCACACAAATGATGGTCAGACATGCTGTTTGGGCATCAGTGAATGATGCTTTGATGGCTTAAATATTTGTGGAATTTTTTTATTATATCTGTTATACACACTCCAAAGGACTCTGGGCAACTTACAACAGCCAGTATTCAATTTTTAAAAAATTAAAAATGTAAGTAATAATACTGAAGAAAAAACATTCACAACAATTAAAAAAAAACTCTGCACAGACGTTTCATTAATAGATTAACTCCATGCCTAGAAATAGAGCCAGGTTTTAAGAGCTTTCCAGAACTCTAAGAGGGTGGATGCCATCCTTAACTCTGAAATGTGATTCCATGAGGCAGGAGCTTGTGGCAGAAAACACATGTGTCCTTGAACTCACAAGATGACAATGAAGATACCTGTACTACATTGCCTGGATGTATTTGGCAAGCAGAAATGATTGGAAAAGTCTCTATGCCATGATATTGTAATATAGTGCTTCAATATCCGTGCTAGGTAAATTGGGGATGGATGAGTGCCCATGTAGTTCAGCCTTCGTAGGAAGTCTGTGGTCTCTCATTCGTAAATAGCTGCAAATGCTAGTAGCACAAGATCTGCCCATAGAATCCATGAAACTTCATAGTCCAATTGTGATCAATCCACATTGTTGGATTGCTTGGGTTGCATATTTTGGGAAGTAGAAGGTGCTTTTTAATGGTTCCTGAGCTAATTTCATGTAGATATGGTGTTGCATGTTCCTTGTGATATTCTTTCATTAGATTCAACAGTTCTTTTTGATATATAGCTCTGAGATCTGAAAAATTGGTAGAACATAGCGTGAGAGAGCCTTCTTTGACATAATCCTCTTTATTCATAATGATAACTGTCCCTCTGTTTTCATCTTGTTTGATTATGATGTCATTGTCACTATATTTTTGAGGTTTTGGATTGACTATGCCAGAAGGCATATGAATGATTTATATAGGAAGCAGAAAAAATAATTCCCTAGAAATTAAGGAAAATTTAATTAAGGGATATCAGATTTTTACAATCCCATCCTATCATGTTAATCCAGCCATCATGCATGAGAATTAGGTAATTTTAATTAGATTTGATTAGGGGGTGATTTTGCTGATTAGCTCAGAGCAAACACACATATAAGAAATCTTTTGGTGAACTGCATTGGGTATTACTAAATCCGTGGAATAATTTACTTAAACCCAATTAGTACTGCCAGCATATCATGAAGGAGAAATTGATGAGACTTGGCTGTAGGGTTATAGATAAACCATAGAAAGGATAATAAAGAAGATATTTCCATAATAGTTTCACTCAGAGCTAATTCAGCTACTACAGCTAAGAGGTAACGTAGAGGTAATTTTTATCTGTTATCCCCAGGTAAAAATCTGCATTTTGTTCTAAATCAAAAGATATATCCAGTCACATCAGAGGGCTACAATCTGACAGTACATTGTCACCCATAGATTTCCCTCAGTGGATTGGGATCATCCAGTCTTATTTGGCTCTTTGTGACTCTGAGAGGCACTAGGTTTCTAAGGTTTACCAAAAAAGATTAAAAAGACAAAAATCCCCAGGTTTAACATTTGCATCACTTCTTTCATTATTTAATACCAACACCTCCAAGTTGCTCAGTAAACATTACCAAGATCTGTTCTATATGCTTATGACATATCCACTTCCCCAACCTCCTTTTTCCCCCTCCTCCTCCTCCTCTATTTTTAATGAATCCCTAGGTAACTGTTTCAGCATAAACCAGAATCTGGGCAGTCAGAAATTCAAGAGGGGAAAGAAAATCTGTGCTTGGGGACTTGGAAATCACGTTAATCTGCCTCTAAGAAAACATTGCTGCAGTATCTTTGTCCTGCAGCAAATGTCTATTGTCTTTTTTCAGTGTAATTTCCCCCTTATTTTAATATATTATTGAAAGAATATAGTGGGAAAAAGGGTTAGAATAATGATTCAAAGACCTAGGCCTGGGCACTACATTTTCCAGCTGCATAACTGGGGGGATTAATATACCTGTACTCAGCTTCAGCCTTGGCATTAATAAACTCTGCTGTCTTTGTCCAAAACATTATAACCCTCTTATGTTGCTCCACTCATCAATCTTTCCTTTAGAAGTACATCAAGTAGCATAGTAAGAATAAGTGGTGGTAGGAACAGTACTCATCTTATTTAATACGTTTTCTGTTTTGCCTGTTGTGTAGTTGTATCTATAAAAGCAAGAGAAAAGGCTTTAAAAAGAGGAGTTTTACAGAGACTTGTTCTTATACACTTAAAAGAACAGAGCTCTCAGAAGCTTCAGTAGCTGCTCTAAAAAAAAATTTAAATCTTCAACCTTGGGTGAATGCTTTAGCCTCATATATATAGTTGTATCTCTAATGTCTTTCCTAGCCTGCATTATACAAGCTGACATGGTGGATGGAAAGGAAATGGAGGTGGGGAGGAAATGGAGGTGGGGAGATATGGAGTACAAAATCTTGCTCTTGAAGAATCAATGGATTCACATATGGAAAAAAATGCATTCTCTCTTGAGAAAAAAACCCCATTCTTTTCTCTTTTTCTTTTTCACCAAGTCTTAACAAAAGTGAAAAAGCAGAAAGTGGGTCAATGTCTATAGAAACTTCATGTCAAGTTAATAGAATGATTCAATGGTAAAGGAAATAAAAAATAAGAGAATGGATGAAATCCACAGGGACAGAAGTTTATGCAGAGTGCTGTTTACATAGTTGTCTTTTAGCTTCTAGGACAAACTTTCAGATTGATACTTGCAAACTCATCAGCAAGTATTAGTGTGTGGGTATATATAATAAGGAGATAGCATTTATAATGTTTAAAATAATTTCTCCTGCATACAGGATTTATATCCAGCTTAAAATGGAACATATAAAAATACTCAGTGAAGCTTCACCTCCCATTACAAAAACCGAACATTAAGTTTCTAGTGCTCATATTTCTTGACGAAAGAAATATACATAACCCAGAATTATGAAAAAAAATCCTGTCAGAACAATCAATTAGTGGAATGGTTTGCCTCTGGAAATTGTGGATGTTCCACCATTGGATGTTTTTAAGAGATGGGATAGAAATTTGTCCAGAATAGTATAGGGTCTCCTGCTGAAGCAGGCATTGAATTAGAAGACCTCCAAGGTCCCATCCAACTCTGTTATTCTGTAAAAGCTTGAAAATTTCTGGAATAGCTTTGCTCATTTCTCAAGGACACATCCTTGGTGTTTAAAACATCCCTTCTCCTCTGACATCAGTACAACACTGTTATTTTCAATCACTCTATTTCTGCAACTTATATCTTATTTAATTGATTTGAGAGTTAATATGTGATTCAGTGAAGGAGTCAACCACAGAGTATAACAGATAAGCTTCAAAACACTGTAACTGCTTCAATGTTTTTGTAGAATGGGATAAAAATAGAATGGATGGTAGACAGTTTAGAGAATATCAACACAACTGGAAAACTCACCACAGTATAATTTTGAAGTGATCTATTTGCAGTACAACAGATTCAGAAACTGGCCAATGAAGATCTTTTAGATGCTATATGTTAACCAATACAGAAATCATCTTTCTCTAACTTAAACCCTTTAAAAAAATAACTGTTGAAAAATAAGCTGTTAATAATGTTTGAAATGACCGCTGTTTCTTTCCTGAACTGATAGGCTCATTGGGATTAGTCATTAACAAGGTTAATATTCTGTAAATGAGAATTAGGACTGTTTTTACAAAAAGAAAATGAAATATTTGTGCTGTAACTACAGTATGTGTATACTATGATATTAAAAATAATTTGTACTTTATGCAATAGTATAACAAGATTCTAGATGAGGTTCTCCAAAGTGGCCAATTATGACTCCCAATGGTTGAAAGGGCTATGTTAGGGGCTATCTAAGGGGGTTATTAATAATTACTATTATTCATAACATCATCGGTTAAAATAGTATTTTCATATAATAAATATTTGGAAGTTGATGAACAATCTGAAACTTTATGAAGGGATGAGCTAAAGAGTTTGGAAACCGTTGTCCTAGATACATTCCCAGAGTGACAGAAAACAGAACATTATTTTGCTATTTTAAAGGGAAGAGGAATGAAAGGGAAATGAAAAGGAGACTGAAAGAGTTAAAGAAATTCAGTCTTCTGGAGATAGGCATTAAATTGATTATTGCAGATCAAAACAATAAGATAGAATACAGATAAAAAGTTTAGGAATCTAAAGAGATTCAGAGACCATAAAGGATCAATCCCAAAAGAGCAGCACAATATATTCAAGTATTTTTCTCTTCCTCCAAAGAAACCTGCCTAAACAATTCTAGCAGATGAATGAGAAAAAAAGGGACTTCCACTCTGATACATAGAATTTGCACAACTGATAAAACTTTGCAGGCCAATGATGTTAATATTGAAGCACCTATCAAACATCTGCCTCCACCATCATTCCCTATCCAACTTTGTTGGAGGAAAAACTGCAATCTCCTTTGAAACTGCAAAAATGGAAAGTCCACTCGATCTTTGAATTGCCATTAAACTACTCCTGATTAAATTCTAAGTCTTGAATCAATTTAAAGATTTGATTCAAACGGCCGTTTGAACGGACATTTTTTCAGGCAAATCACTTGTTAGAAGCTTCATAAGGCCTGTTATTGTTGGAGTTGTGCAGATGATTCTGTTGTTGTACAGTGGTCAAACTGACCCATATAAAAATTACAATACTTGGTCTTAAAATACATTGATGTTATGCAGTTTCATATTTAATATTAACAAAAATGGAATTTTAAACCTTGCTGAAGAACGTCATGTTCCATCACCTTATATTTTGCCTTTCTTTCCTTTTCATAAAATAATACAATCGCCTTTAAAAATCAGCTACTGAAGAAAATGACTTGTTTACTGAGATTTGATCAGAAAACCAGAAGTGTCTTGTCTGTTTCTTCAACTATTCATGTAAAAATGTTCATGCTATTAAATTCACTGTTTCAATAGTGATTCCCATTTTCTCAGAAAGTGATTAAATGTGTAGTAGTTTTCCCAAGCAGGAAAATTTTTATTGTTCTAGTGAACAATACAAATAGAATGTCATTCAAATATGAACACTTGAGGGAGGGAACTTTAAAAGTTGCCATTGGCACTAATCTTTGTATTTCCAAATAACTGATTATATAATCACCATATTTAATTTATTAAATAAAAAACACACTATTTAACAAGTGTTCGGTTCAGCCTATAAGTCATAAGCATTCATATACATACACAACACCAGGATATTGTACTGCTGTGAAAAAAGCTCAGTATAAAATCGCTGCACAGATAATTAGATTTGTTAGCAACATTACAACAGGAGTGGGGAAATGAATAGTTCAGAAATTCAAGGCTAATTCAAAGGTTTGGATTGCTACTTGAATAGTGAGAGGGGAAAAATATTTCTATGGAATGCAAAAAACCTGGCTCATTTAGGCTGGCAGTGGTTCACTTCTTATGCCCTTGGAGGGAAATATTTCTAATCGAATAAATTGTCCAAGGCCTCATAAAAAGGAGGAGGAGGAGGAGGAGGAGGAGGAGGAGGAGGAGGAAAACATGTTTGCTTATATTTATTAAATTTCTTTGCTACCAATTTCATTTTTAAGCAATTGTGAACAGCTCACATCATAAAAACAATATTTTCCTTGGAGCAGTGGTTCTTGGAAACCAAGAATCCAGGAGTTCTAGAAGTGCCATAAACATCTCTTGATATTTATGCTGTTGGTTTGAGCTCCAAGCTTGGCAATTTGGTTGCAAATGTTTTATCACTATTCGAGGGGACATCGTCAGTGCGTTTTGAATTGTGCTTGTCTGTCAGAACACAGATCTTTAAATACCTTTTTAGGAGATAAACAGACACATTGACATTGACCCAGTCTACCAATTGCTGAGACTGAAAGAACTGTATCAACCATGATCCCGAAGGTAGCATTTAAAACAAACAAACAGGCATCCCACTACACAGCAACAAAATTATAACCCATTGTTTCACTCGAAATCGAACCATGTTTCACTAACAACATCCAGCAACTCAAACTATCAAACAAGCCAAAACCAGACCATGACTCAGAAGCACCCAGATAACAACTCTAATACTAATCTGCATTACACACAGTGCTTAACTACAGCCCATCAACAACAGCCAGCCAATCAAACAGCCTAAAATCATACTATGTCTCAGAAATATCTGAACAAACAACATTCAGACTAATTTGCATCTCATAAAAAGATATTTAAAGACCTGTGTTCTGACAGATGAGCACAATTCAAAATGCACTGACATTGTCTCCTCCAATGGTGATGAAATGTTTGCAACCAAATTGTCAAGCTTGGAGCTCAAATCAACAGCCTAACTACCAAACCGAGCTACTAATATTCAAACACATTTCAATCTCCTGCTATCTCTGAAAAAGCTACTTTAAGGAATTCAAAGATAAGTTGGATACATAATACTAGAATTTGAAGGTCACATCAATGAAAATTGGTATCTTGGACTTTAAGAGAGCTAATTTCAATAAACTTAGAGAGACCTTTGGAAAAAATTCCATGGATGAGAATCCTCAAGAGGAAAACAACTTAAGAAGCTTGGGAAATTTTGAAAAGTGATATTATAAAAGCCTAGTCTACCATTGGAGAAGAATGAAGAAGAAGAAAATACAACAGTTCTGAAAAGAAACCAGCGTAGCTGCATAAAGTACTCTCTGACAAACTGAAAGACAAAAAGGACAGGTATAAAAAGTGGAAAGAGGGGCAAATAAATAAGGCAGAATATCAGCAAATAGCCCGAGCCTATAAAGATGAAGGGAGGAAAGCTAAGGCTCACAATGAACAAAGGCTTGCAACAAAAGTAAAAAAATAACCCAAAAAAAAAGCTTCTTCCAACATGTTAAAAACAAGAAAAAGGTTAAGGAAACAATTGGTCCATTGCTGGGAGAAAGTGGCAAGAAGATGACAAATAACAGGGAGAAAGCAGAACTACTTAACTCATTTTTGTATCTGTCTTTATACAAAAGGAAAAAAACAGCCCAACCTATCAAAAATAGCACCACAAAAACAGATTAGGAACAAAAGTTAAAATAAGGAAGAAAATAGTAAAGAAGGATTAAGGGAGGCATGATAGCAGTATTCCAATATCTCAGGGCCTGCCACAAAGAAGAGGGAGTCAAGCTCTCCAATCCACCTGAGGGTAGGACGAGAAGCAATGGGTGGAAATTAATCAAGGAGAGAAGCAGGAGAACTAAGGAGAAATTTCCTGACAGTTAGAACAATTAATCAGTGGAACAACCTACCTCCAGAAGTTGCAAATGCTCCAGCACTGGAGGTTTTTAAGAAGATGTTGGATAACCATCTTCTAACCATTTTATTTTTATTTATTTATTTTTGTCAAGCATATGTTAGAAAACTCTGTTACTGAAGTCATATTTTCTGCAATCAGGTTTGGAGTGGTTTACCATAAGTTTATATCTATTGTGTGCTCTTGTATTCTTTTGGTTGAAGCTGAAGTATTCATTGATAGGAAGGACATTGTAGCAGATGATTTTATGTACTACGCTTAGGTCGGATTGAAGTGGGCGAAGTTCTAAATTGTATAAGCCCACAATTTCAAACCTGGTGGTATAAGGTATTTTGTTTCAAGCAGAGGAGTGGAGGACTCTTCTTGTAAATATCTCTGGATTTGTTCGATTGTGTTAATGTTGATATATGGTGCAGGTTCCAGAGAGACAAGCTGTATTCAAGAATTGCTCTAGCAAAAATGTTGTATGCCTTAGTTAGCAGTTCAATATTACCGGAGAAGAAGCTACGCAACATTAGATTTACAACTCTTAATGCTTTTTGGCAATGCTGTTACAGTGAACTCTGGGATTTAGATCATTTGAGATGACTACTCCAAGGTCTTTGACAGGGTGAGGGTCGTCTACTAGTTCGTATCCGTCCAGCTTGTATTTTGTGTTCTGATTTTTTTTGCCAATGTGTAAGATGGAGCATTTGTTGGTTGAGATTTGGAGTTGCCAATTGTTTGACCATTCTGATATATAGTCAAGGTCTTTTTGTAAGTTTCCTGCCTAGGCAGGGGGTTGGAATAGAAGACCTTCCAACTCTGTTATTCTATTCTATTCTATTCTATTCTATTCTAAAATCTCCATCCATCTGTCTCTAGGATACATGGTAGCTTTGGTCAATGGGGCTTTTGCACAACAGCGGCTTGTATCCCTATTCTGCCTATTCATGGACCAAAATATTTTGCTCATGATCACTCATGTCTTGGACGCTTCTCAATTGGACTGTTGCAACACACACTATATGGGGTTGTCCTTGAAAACCATTCAGAAACTTCAATTGGTTTAGAATGCATCAGTACAGATAGTTATGAGCACATCTCGTTATGCCCATGTGAAGCCTCTACTCTGAGAGCTGCATTAGATCTCCATAGGTTTCTAGAATTCAAGGTGCTAGTTATTACCTTTACAATCCTACATGCCATAGGTTGGGGTTACTTGAGATCCTACTTTGTCCCAAGAACATTGCCCATTACATACAAAGGGCTTCCAGGTTCCATTTAAAAAAAAATTCTCATGTTATGGGACCTGTCTTTTTCTAGTTGCCCTGTGGAATGATTTCCCTCTCACCAATATGCAACAAGCTCCATGTCTTCTTATCTTTAAGAAAACTATTAAAACCTAGCTCATCTCTCAGGCATTGGGGCCAGTCAATTTGGAATCCCCTGGTATTGTTTTATTATGTATTTGCTTGTCAGATTGTATTTTATATTTAAATGTTGCATTGTTTGCTTTATTTACTTTAGTGTTTGTTTTTATGTTGTACACTACCCAGTTGAGTTGAGCAACCTAATAAATCTAATAAATAAATAAATACATACATTTGTATCTAACAGGTGTCCCATTTTCTACCTTAGCACATACATACAAAGTACAAACAAAACAAAAATGCATTTTGTATTTGAGATTGACTAGTGAACTGCCAGGTAATAATTCATCTGTTCTCTTGATGGTGTTTTTCAAAAAAAAAATCAAAAAGGAAAACAATACAATCTGTTTACTTTTTATAAAAAGTAAATGTCCTTCTAACAAGAAGAGCCAAATCCTAGGAGTTCAAGGTCTTTAACAAATTGTTTGGAACAATTTTTACATCAGTAACTATGCCTTACATCAGCTTTTCATTGGTTAACTTCAAATGCCATGGTGTAATCTGCAGCTTTATGAAAGAAAGAAAAATGCAAAATGCATGGAAATGATTATCAACAAAAAGATGGACAAATTATTTCCTTTGATTTCTGAGGTTCTTGTTCTGATTGTTGCAAATGTGCTTTGGGTTGAACCAAGATGGTTGTGAATGCAAGGAATTGCTGTAATACCTCCTCTAAGTTGCATCCCATAATGAATAGCATACAGTGTTAATGGGCTTTACCTTAAATATCTTTTAAGAGAGCTTGTATAATGTGTTATCAGAGTTAAACAGAGCTTCTATGGAACTGTAATAACAACAAATAATGAGGGGAGAGGTGTTACCTCCAGAGGCTCTGCTGTAAATTTCTCAAAACAACTGGATGGCCATAGCTGGAAACAAAATGTTTTCACCTGTAATCTAGAACTATTTTATTTAGAATACGTGGAGTATTCATCCCTCCCAGACTCTATTACCACTGTGAGGGATGAGGGGGTGGTGTTGCTATCTTCTATAAAAACATCCCTAAATCTAAAAAACATTCAAGTTACACAGGAGCTTGCTCTTCCTGAGACCATTGTATACGAGCTGTCCCTAAACACCACATTCCGCTTCTTACTTTGTTACAGAGCCCCTGATTACAATCTTGCACATGCTAACAAACTAACTTCAATACTATCATGGGAAACCTCTTGCCCACACTCTCTTATCTTTCTTGGTGACTTCATTCTACCACTTATTAATTGGACCTTAAATTAATGTACA
>JANHFT010008757.1:27659-38992 GCA_032467955.1 Pseudoxenodon macrops
AGATAGATAGATAGATAGATAGATAGATAGATAGATAGATAGATAGATAGATAGATAGATAGATAGATAGATGGGGGGGGAGATGCATTGCATACATGCCTGCATGCATGGAAATATATTTCTTTACTTCTGAAAAATTGGGTGGGTTACAATTTGGGTTAGAAGTTTATTTTTCTTTAGGTTCTAGCCATTATCCATCTGTTTGCTCAGATGTAGTCTATGGTTCAACCACAATTTCAACTGAGAAACAGTAAACATTTTAGATCACGGGTGTCAAACTTGTAGCGTCACATTGTCGTCATGTGATGTATCGCATAGCCAGAGCATGACACATCCAATCAGCGGGCCGTGAGTTTGACACCCCTGTTCTAGATCAAGTTAGTCTTACAATAATTTTTTTAGAAGATTGGCCATCTGGCAGATCTGAAATCAATAGATACAAAGAAATAAGCCACATTTATGGTCCATTCCAAAGGAACAAGTACATGTCAAAGAAAGAGGCAGCCTGGAGCACACTTATCATACATCCATTAACCAACACCTAGGTAAGCAGAAACCATCACCTGTTACTAGAATAGACATCAATCAACAGTCTGCCCAATCCACATAAGGCTGGTAGTACAGGTGGATATAAAACCACTAACAAAACTTGCTCCTTATGCCAGAACACTGTTGATGTGACCTTGTCTGGTAACAAAATGTCTATCAGAAGAAAAACTAAGATATGATCTATCAAGGATCTCTTGAATATGACATTCTGGATCCTCAAAATTTATTTTCGACTATTTCCTTCATGCTTTAACCTGGTCACCAGCATTTCTGATACTGTAATGTTATAGAATAAAAGAAAGTAGATACTGTAATCAGCCAAGGCAAACATAGGTATTTGTGATGAGCACTGAAATTAAGAAAATTGAATAGTTAAGATTTACCTCCATTTTTAAAGCAGTTTACTGAGAGTCACAGTGACCTAGTTTGGCAGATCTGAAGGAAGAGGTGTGAGACAGAAGGGCATGGAGAGTGCTGAGCCATAGAGTGGGCAAGGGTCGAACACAACTAAATGGTTGATGACAACAATATAAAGAGTACATTCTTATATTATGCTATATTATACAAAAACACAGCAATATACTTTAAACAAAGCTATCATATTGTTAAGGTAAGAAAAGAAGCACTGTTGAAAAAGCTTGAAACTATAAGGTATTGGGAAAACTATAGGACGAACCTATGGCATGCATGCCACAGGTGGCACATGGAACCATATCTGAGGGCACATGAGGCATTGCCCTATGTCAGCTCCAGCGTGCATGCATGTGCTGGTCATCTGAGTTTCGCCCTTCCAGAGGGTGGGGGGCCATTTTCAGCCCACCCCAAGCTTCAGCAAAGTCTCCGGAGCCTGTGGATAGCGAAAACGGCCCAACGGGCCTACCAGAAGTCTGGAGGTTTCAGTAAGGCCTGTGTGCATGTGCTGTGGGGAGGGGCAGTGCAGGAAGGTGGTGGTTGTGTGTGCATGCGCAGGGGGAGAGCATTGCATTATGCGTGGGCCCGCATGCATGTGACTCCTCCACGCTCCCCCCGCTTTTGGCAAGCGATGGCAAAAAGGTTAGCCATTACTGCTATAGGACCTATAGTTTGTATAACATATAATGACATGATTTCATTTCCTTGAACCTAGCCAAATTTTGTTATACTAACTATACAATTTCTGCATATGTACAGAAGCTTTTTTAAAGCACTGTGCATGCGCGTGTGTGTGCAAAGCACACGCACGACCACAGCATGCCCCTGAGAGAACTAGCAGCAAGAACATTTAGAAGAACTGTACATATACATACATCAGGGGTGGGTTGTGAATATTTTTGCTGCCAGTTTGCTCAGGGTCACGCGTGTGTGCGCATGAAGCGCATGCATGCACGTGCAGCAACCAAAACTAGTTTTGCACATGTACAGAAGCAAAATCCAAATTGGCAGCAACCACGGACACACTGATTGAACCGGCTCCGTAATGTTATTGCAGAGTTACTACCAGTTCTATAGAACTGGATAGAACCGATAAAAACCCACGTCTGACATATATACCACAAATACATACATACACATACACATACACAACCATTTCCTTTTTCAATTAATATAATTTTCCAGGTTTACAGCATGGTGAACCATAAGAAATATATAGAAGGTCACAGCAGCAAACTGATTTGTGACTACAAGTTCAGTTTTTTATGGTAAAAGATTTTTATGGTAAGCATGTGTTTTGTAAAATAATTCTTTTCCTAGACCATTAATTTTTATGATTAAATTAAATTATCCTTGAGTGGCATCATTCATACAGAATTAGAAAAGCTCAAATAGTGAATACAATGAGAAGAAAGACAAGGGGAAGGAGGGGTGAACGTCAAAGGAGCAACATAACATAATGGCAAGTAAGGAATGGAGCCTAGAATTCTTCAAAATTTCTGGAGTTATCTCCTTATAACAAGATTATCTGCATCCTTTTCTCTTTCTTTCTTCTTCTTCTTCTTCTTTTTTTGGGATAGACCATCTGCCAAGCCAGTCTTCATTACAGAGGATTGGGCCAAACTGTGCATTACAGATGGAATTTTTTGCCACAAGGAATGTTCTTTGGAGCCAAGCTGCTTGAGGTCCAATCTAAGCCCATAAAACCAAAATGTAATTTAGTGCAAGACTGAAATATTTATATACTTTGCATCAGTATAAAAAAATGATCAAGCATTATTATTGCATATGGGCCAATATTGCACTACTATCTGTAGATGATTACCCAATTAATATACAATCCACAATAATTTGGTCCCTTATGCAGAATGTTCAAATGGAGATTTCTAAGTTGCTTTGTGAGTTGTCTGACTTGACTCCCAATACTTACCTACAACCTAAGTGGCAACTAGATGAGACGGGTCAGATCAACTGTAAAACTCTTAGATTTTGCTTTGTTCTTAATTAGGATACTTGCAGAGGGGAAACTGTTATTTAGACAAAAGACAAAATCCTATGTAGTTTTTATGTATGTAGTTTTTCCCAGTTCAACTCCAAAGCATTGAAACTGTCTTTGGTTGGTCCCATTTTTAAAAGTTCTTTTAAAGAATCTATGAAAATTGCATAAAAATGATACCTGTTACTAAAGGTACTAAAATCATGTTTGTTTTAGTTTATTAAATTTATTATTTGGTCCCTTGCTATCTGTCACGTTATCTGAGTTTTCTTTATCTTTGTTACTTTGCTTATGAGGCAAAAATTTGAAGCAACTGTATTTAAGTCAAAAGAATCCTTCTTTCCAAACTGCATCTTAAGGACTGGACTAACATTTATTTTTTACTGAAGATTTCAATGTTTTGGAATATAGTTACCAAATTTTCTCCTTTTGCTTGCCAAATGAGATGGATAATATGCTTTCACTTAATTATTAACCCTCCATGCCACTCTGGAAATGTATACATTGAAATGAATGCAGTCTTTGACACAGACAAACATATCGGGAGATAAGCACGTAGAAATGTGTGGGGAAAAGTATCACATAAACCCTGTTGGGGGCACAATTTCTTAATGCAGAGTCATTATTCAAGGACAGGGTGAGTTTTGGAACCTTGCCTGGTGATATTTGAAATTTCATTTTCCTACCCCCTTTTTTTCTGGCACTCTGTTATCCTTTTTTTTCCCTCTGACAACCTTCCCCCCCCCCTCTTCAGCAAGTTACCAGGTAGATTTTGGCAGAGTTATGAGCTGCTTGCTCTCAAACAACCATTGAAAGCATTGAAGACTTAATTTGATCTTAGGGCTCCACATTAAGTATCCTTGATGTAAATGAATATTCTTTGGGCTGTAATAATTATGTTTCAAAGATGAAATTAAAATCCTTAAAGCAAAGAAACACAATGTGTAGTACAAAATGAGGTTACTTATACGTGGATTTTGCGATTTCTGGAATTAATGCTGGACTGTATGGGCTTGTGGTATTCTCTATTGAAGTGACAAAGTTGAAGAGGGAATAAAAGAATAAAGAAACAGAAGCAAGATTCCCATATCTCCAGAGCATAGTCTCTGTATAAATATGTCTGCGTGCTAGGGAAGTTTTCCATACTGAAAAAGGACAAACTAATAGCCTCGATAATTTTGCAGTGATCCTGCAGAATTTGATTTTTAAATCTTTTGCAGAGTTGCTACAACTGAGATCCTGTGAAGCGGATCTACGTTCTGCAAGGCACTGTGAGAAAGGTCGGTTACTAAGCCTGAAAAAATCCATCTGTTCTGACAAAGTGCATGAACTTAGATTAACCAGCCCACTTATATAAATATTTTTGGAAACACTTGTGGAAAACAAAGTGGAGATTTCTATTTAATAGGTCTGACTTGTGTGCATATGTGGGGTGGGGGTGAAGGAATCTTAATGAACTAGATAAAAACTAATCTGAATACATATTGTGCACTAGTTTGTCTTGGAAATGAGTGAACCCTAGTTCCATATATGCAAATTATACTTCTTTTTAGAACATGACATCATCATACAAAAGGCTGAAACTTCAGGGGAAATGAGGAGAAAGGCAAAAGAAAATATGCATACTTTTTCAGTATGTGAAAAGGAGTTTGGGCATCATCCAAATTCTAAGTGACCTATTCAGTTAAGCTCCACTACGGATTTTGCTCTGGATCATGAAATTCTTCAATAATTTGGGTGATCTCTGTTTTTCCATTTTGGTGCCCCAGACATTTATTTTTCAACACATCTTGAAAGCACCAATGCATCTTGAAAGGACTAAACAAATTTGGATATAAATGTGACTCAATACTTTTATATATTCAGTGTACTATGCAGCATATTAAGAAACAAAATGGTGGGGTTTTTTTGTGGGAGCAAACAAATACTTCAGACTTTAAAATATTAAACTATATTTTATAAACAAATGGAACAGAATCCTGAAAACATAAAAAGAAAGCACCTTTAAGTTAAGGAAATGTATAAGCTAGAGATAATATAGTAAGTATACAATCTTTCTCTTCTTTTCCAAGTATAGTCCTTCCTCATACTATTCCAAGTACACATTTTCATTTATAAACATATATTTTAATTTGCATAGTGAGGGAAAGCAGTTGAAAGGACTGCCATGTATCCATCACCCATTTACTTTTATGATGAAAAGATGGATAAAATAGCTTGTCTATTGTGTAATTTTTAAATAATTATTATAAACATTTTCTGCATTTGAATACAGTTCCCAGGAGTAGTACTGATGATGCATTCTACTGGATGCATTCTACTGCTCTTTAAGCTCCTGATAATCAAATAACAATCAATTTTAGTATTGTTGATGCTGATTTATCGTTTCTGCTGAACAAACCTTCTCAGTAACAATTGGTTTTATCGCCTTAGAATTACTGAATTGAAATTATATACAACCTCTTTTTATTTATTTTAAAATGACAGCAAGAATAAGATTCTTTATGTTTTAGAGGATATTTACTGCAGGAGAATCAAGCTCCCTCATTTATATCACGACACCTGGCATTCCTTCAGGCAGTATAACTCACTCAGGCCAATTGGAAAGTGTGTTTTCTGTTCCATAAGATCTAAGTAGAGATATGGAAATAGTGATGATGTAATCTGTTTAGTATTAATGTTCTAATAAATAAAATTATTTTTTCTTTTAAACTCTGTAGATTTTATAAAACATAGGAAATTTAAAAAAAACACTAAAGTGGGCTGGGGAAGAAAGTTTACATTTTCTTTTTTTCCCCAATCATGTTTTATTTTATTTTTATCCCCCCAACTCCCCACACACAGCTTACAACATCAGTTGTCAGAGTACACATTTTCAACCTTTACATTTATATAATTTTAACAAAATATCATCATAATTTCTTTATTCATTTCACCATCAAATTTCATACTTATATCTTTTTTTGTTCTTTTCTCTTATCTTCTATATCCTCTAATTTTGCAACAACATTCCAACCCTTTCCTACTTCCCTTCCTCTTTCTTTCTCCCCTTTTCTACTTCCCTTATCCCTTTCTTTCTCCCTTCCTTTTCCCATTTCCTCTCCTTTCCACCTTACTTCTCTCCCTCCTCTACATCTCTCTTCTATCTACCTTCCTTCTCTTCTCCTCTCCCTCTCCTACTTCCTTTCTTCAATCCACTCTCCCTACTAGTTGTTGCCTCCTCTACTCAACAATTTTTATTTCTAATCTAGAACAAAACCCTAATACCAATTTTATTGATGATGATAACCTATATTTTAAATAACTCTTTTCCTAACCCTTTTACATTATGTTCTTATTATAAAGTCTCTTTTTAATCAGGCGTTGTCTGCTTATGATTCTTCTTCTTCCAAAACTACTGTGGTTAGTTGCGGCTTCGAATCCTGCATGTTAGTTTGACATGGCCAGACACTTTCGCGTTGGATTAAAGAGGGAACACTGTGTTCCAGTGGCAGCTGCCCTCTGCCTCGCTGTCCCTCGGGATGCCCCTCTGTTTCACCGAGTCATTTCCGACGTGAAGTAAGCAGAGTCAAAAGACAAAGGTAGTCTTTTCTCCTACTGCAATGCCCCAATGTCACCACCAGAAGCCTCAAGAAAAGATTGTAATAAGAGTTATATGTATATATATATATAGTTATTGTAGAATATTAGTTTGTTTGTTTGTGACTGTTTTTGTATATTTTATATAAGTTTTTATATGTTGTAAAATCTTAATAAACACTATTTTAACAAAAAAAATAACCCACAAAAAAGAATTGTGAACCCTGTCACAGCACAATTAGAGCTGCCCAAAACAGTCAGGAGAATTCACCATGTGTTCCATGTTAGTTTACCTGATCATACTTCCTCACTTCGACAAGACAAAGAACCCTGATCCTCCTGTTCCCTTGCTCATCAAAGGTGAACATTTTGAGGTCAAGGAAATCCTGATTCTAGAAAACATAGAGGTAAGATACAATATCTGGTGGCTTGGAAACATTTCCCTTCCTCCTATTCTGAATGCGTAAATGAGAGAGATGTCAGAGCCCCAAAGCTGTTACAGTTGTTCCACTGTAAATACCCTGATAAGCCCTGAGATATTGTATGACAATGTCCTTACGCTTTCAAATTGTTTCTTTCTGACCTTGTTCATGTTGTGTTGTTTTGTTTCTGTCAGCTGCCATAGAAACGGGGGGAGGGGGGAGGTAATTGGGAATCGTGCTGGTGGAGATGTCATGTGGTGGGAACCAAAAAGGAGGTAATGGAAGGAAAGCTCTCATCATCTGCTGCACAGCTGAATGGACCTGCCTTCACTACCTAGTGCATTAAGTGTCGAGCAAAGGGGTGGAGATGGACCCAGGGACGGTAAAAGCCATCCTGGAATGGCAACCCACTTGGACCCGCAAGCAACTGCAAAGCTTTCTGGGGTTTGCAAACTTCTACCAGCAATTCATCCCCTCCTTTGCCAAGGCAGCCTTGCTGATCACCAAACTGCTAAAGATAGGAAAAGTGTGTGTGTGTGTGTGTCAAGTCTTGGCCCAGCCAACTGCTAGAGGCATTCAAGAAGTTCAAGTGGCTCTTTGCAGAGGAACCGATCCTAAAGCACCCAGCAGACTTTTGTTATACAACCCGATGCTAGCAATGTAGTCGTGGGCGTGGTCCTCCACCAGAAAAATAAGGAGGAAAACCTACAACCATGCACATACACTTCCAGAAAACTCACCGACCATGGCGTTGGACAATATTAACCTTGTGCCACTTTCTAGAGGGGAGCAAAGTGCTGTTTGAAGTATGGACTGATCACAAAAATCTGGAGGCACTTAGGACCCCTTGGAAGCTCTCACCCAAACAAGTTGGGTGGCCACAGTACTTTAACTGGTTTGATTTCACCCTAAGATACATCCCCGGGGGGGGGGGGAAACCTCCCTACCGATGCCCTATCCTGAATGCCACAATACAAAACTAATCACAAAGAAGTAGTCAATGCCTTCATTCCCCTCCCTCAAAAGGCAGCACAAGTCACCATGAGGCAGCAAGCTCAAAAATGGTCAACCGAGTCCAGTGGTGAGTTAACCCAGAAGCTCAGATCCAAGTTGCCAGCTGACCCCTGGTTAAGGGACAACAACCAGCTCCTGACCTCCAGGGACAGGATGGCATGGAAAGGCCCCAAATTGTACATCCCCAGTTTCCTCTGGGTTCAGGTTCTGTAGATAAGTCACAATGCCAAGCAAGCCGGCCAGTTTGGATTCTTAAAAACATGGCACCTGGGAAGGAGACAGTTTTGGTGTCCAGGAATGAAGAAGGATATTAAGAGTTATGTGAAAAGCCATGTGGTATGTGCCACAATGAAAAAAAGCCAGGGAAACCTCCTGACAAGTAGCCGAGCCATCCTGACCCTGGGAGAGATAGCAATGGATTATATTCACCCAATTAGCAATGGAACTGTAGAATGAATGAATGCAATGGTAGAGCAGTACTTGAACTGCTATGTCAATGACCAGCAAACTAATTGGGCAGACCAACTGTCTTTTGCTGTGGTGGCGTACAACAATGCCGGGTACAGCAGCACAGGGTTTACTCCATTCAAGGTAGCCACGGGATAGAATTCCTTCCCATGCCTGAGTACTCCCAAAAGTACCCCCATCAGTGAGTTTGACAGAATGGGTAGACTCACTGCAGAGTGCTTGGGGAAATGTGAAATGAGCATTAATAAAAGCCATCAAATCACAAAAAGAACAAGCAGACAAAAAGTGAATCCCCCAGAGACCATTTCACATAGGAGAGAAAGTCTACCTCTCTACCAAGTACCTGAAATTAAAGTTGCCTTGTAAAAAATTGGGGCCTAAATTTATCAGGCCTTTCCCCATCTTAAGGATGATCAACCCAGTCACAGTAGTGATTAAATTCCCACATCTTTTGGGGAAAGTCATCCGGTCTTTCACAGCAGCTTATTGAAGATGGTAATAGGATCGGAGCTGAGGCCAGTAGCTCAGATAGCCCCAGTCCCTATTGTAGTGGAAGGGGAGAATTATTATGGAGTACAAAGTATCCTACATTCTACATTATACTAAGGGAAAGCTACAATACTTAGTGCAATGGAAGGGTTACTCCGTGATGCCGAACTTATGGCATGTGTGCCAGAGGTGGCACGCAGAGGCCTCTCTGTGGGCACACATGCCATCATCGCCAGCTGCTGTTCTGGTTTCTGGTACGCACATGTGTAGCACCCAACTGGTCTTTATGGGTACTGGAGCACCTGAAAACGGCCCCAAAAATGGCCCAAAAACAGGCATGTGCGCACCGGCCAACTGGTCTTTGGGTTTCCAGTGCTCCGGCACGCGCGCATGTATGTGCGTTCCGGTTTGGGCACTCAGTGCCAAAAAGGTTCGTCATCACTGGGTTACCTCCTGTCAGAAGCCACCTGAATGAAAAGTAAGGACATAAGAACAGATAAGCTAATCAAGAAATTCCATGATAAAAATCCCCAAAAGTTGAAAGAACAACCTGATGATGGCAGGGGTGACTAGAAGGGAGTTAATTTGTCTGTACTTGATGTTTTCCAGGTACTTCTCACTCACTAGGGGAGATCCAACTGTCAACTTCAAACCAAACCTGGCCAAGGCCATTTTGTTTTTTCTCACTTGCCACACACCATGGGGGTGGGGGGGGGAAAGGAGGCTGGAATATATTACTATACACAACACAGAACTGTCTCATGGGAACCAAAGTCATCTCCACAGGTGTTGGATGAAGATGGACAGGAGTGCCTAGGGGAGCCTACCAATTAACTTAATTGGACAATGTGACCTGTGACACTTGGGGAGGGGATCATTTACTACTTTAATTATACTGAAACCACAGGAAATATTTAGAGTTGGTTTTATGTTTAATCATGTCGATATGATGTGCCAAATAAGTTCTTTGAGAGAGATCTCAGTCTTTGTTAGTCGGAACCTTGACACTATGTTTCCATAGAATCATAGAATGAACAAGAAGGGTGGCATTTGGGAAATCATGTAGTCCAACTCCTTTACTAGTGCTAAAATTCACTATGAAAATAATGTCCTTCCACTTAGCCTCTGCTAAAAAGTCCCTTACTGAGTCTTTTCCATGACTCTTCTTTCTGATGTCCATAGAAAATTTGTTTCATCCTAATTTACATTCACAGCTATTTCTCTTATCTTCTGGATCAGCACTGAACAAATAATTTACTCTGTCAACTGAGCAGAGGTTCACCATGAGGGAGAAATGTTACTAATGGCTATTACTTGCTTAAATGTTTATACAATGTAAAAAAGTGCAGAATTGGGGACGTCTTTCATTCAGTGAAAGCAACTCAGATTCAGCTTCTCTCCTTCCAGCTGAATACAGCCGATATGTTGTATTATTATACAGTAAATGCATTGAGTGCTCCATTGTTCATTCCTGAGCCAACCTACTCACAGACTTATTTCTGTGGTTATAAAGTCTATATAAGATCCTTTTAATTCGTAAAGGAAAGGTAGGATATTTAATATAAGTAGTCTTCACCTATATTAAAATTGGGACTGGCAATTCCATCAATAAGCACTGTGAATCTAAGCAGAAACTTACCGATGAACTTACCATGTCACCTCCCATTTGATTCAAAAACAAGTCACACTGACTGCTAAGCATGACATCACATGACCACAATTTGTAATTTTACTTCCAAATTCTCTATTAACTATGTTTATTGGAAGCCAGTTGTAAAGCACAAGAATGGTGGTCATGCCATTGTAACACACTGCAATGATTGTAAATGTATATCAGTTAAGTGTTTTAATGATGATTGGAACCATGGGATAGTGTAATGGTCATAAATGCGATGACTGATTACAAAGCTATTTTTTTACACCATTGTAACTTTGAATAGTCATTAAACAATGCAGTCTGTAACCAAGGACTGTAAATATTTGCAATGTCATAATGCAGAAAACATGTTTTTATTTTTAATATGTGAAAATCATTTTCCAACCTCTTCATAATTTTAAGAGTTTGATTTATTAAACTTTATTAACATTTTCTTTAAGAAAGAGATGGGTTGTTTGCATGTTTTCTATAAAAAATGAATGCAGATTTCTGATAGCCATTAAAGCACTAAGAACTTACTAAATTTGGGAAAAAACTGCATTGGTTTGCTTTGGAAGGAATTGGCAATTGAAAAACTTAGAAGGACAAAATTACATTAATTAAAAGAATAATGTATAGAAATATATTTCTAAGTATAGAAATGGGCTGACCACATCGATCATAAAAGCCCAGATCATAAAAGCCCAGATCAACACAATACTGATGAGAAAGAAAAACAAAAAATCCAAGAAGAAACCAGCATGGCTGC
>JANHFT010008757.1:47017-63001 GCA_032467955.1 Pseudoxenodon macrops
TCATTAGGTCTGAAAAAAGCTTTGAAAAAGCTACATTCGGAGTATAAGACGCACCCAAATTATCAGCCCCAATTAGGAGGAGAAAAGATGCATCTTATACTCAGAAAAATACGGTAAATATGTGCAAATTAATTTGGAAAAATAATAAAAACCATAAAACAGTAATTTAAACACTAATGAAAAAGACACCATTATACTAAAGGACACCACTGATCTAAAATAGTTAGGAAAGAAATGCACATCCAAAATTTTAATAATGTAATAAAAGCTGTTATTATAAATACAGATCTGAGGTTTAAACACAATCAAGCATCTTAACATTTTAACAAAGATTATGTTGTTGACCTTTTGCAGCCATGGCCTAGATTTATATTTTACAATTTGGAAGTACAGTAACTTCTTTCCAAGTATTGTTGCAAAAGTAATAGCTGTCTAATAGTTACAGTTCTTTTAGTAAAAGAAAGAGAAACAGGATCTTGAAATGATTACAGAATTTGGTGAGAATTTCAGCATCAGTACTGAATCCTAATGTTCAAGAAGTCATTGTGCACTCTGCAAAGGAATAACTTTTATATTAATTCAAAGTAATGAAACAGTTACATCATCAAATCAAGAAGGCATAATTCCCAATTTAATTCAATTTATCAAATTTATAAATCACTCAACTCCTAGTATAAATAGTACAGTTCCTACATATTAGTTAATGCTGACAGGTTTATGAAATAATATAAAAAGAGAAACAAGAGAAAAGCCACTCTTGCTTCCTAGATGAGTTAGTCTATAAATATGAAAATATAGAAGAGAGAGAGTGTGTGTATGTATGCATACACATACACATACACACACACACACACGGGAATATATAGGAAATATTTATACATATATATTATTTATGAGCATGTATGTATATGTGTAAAATGGAATTATACATTATCATGAATGTTCTGATGTTTAGCTTGGATTCCTAAAGCAGATCAATATAGAAATTTTTAACAAATCTGTATTTATTTTTATGAAGACTGTAACCTTATAAGTTAAGGTATGCATATTTCCTGCCAGGTGGAAATCTGAGCATTAAATTTTGCTTAGTAAGAAACTTTTCTTTTTATTGTCTGAAAAATAAAATTAGTGCCCAAGGGATATGATAAAGAAATGTCATATGACAAGAAGTCTGAAGATGATTTTATATTGCAAAACGATTGCAAAAGCCAGTATTTCTAAAACTATGTCTACTGAAAATTAATAGTTCAAAATCCTTAGTAACTCTTTTGCCACTTTGTGCTAAAAGAAGGCATTTATAGAACGTTATGCTCTGCTAGTAAAAATATAGATTGTTTAATCTTTAATTTTTGGTTGCTATGTGTTTGTGTGCTCCGTACATGAATATGCAGTGACCCTTTGAATATTCCCAGTGAGGTGCTTGTTTGGTTTTTATTTTCTTACAGTTTAATTTAGATGCTGCTCTCCAATTTTTATAAAAATGAAGATATATTTATAACTTTCCAGTGCAACAAATAGAATGAATTCAATCTGCAAAGATTTAAAAAATGAAATCTTTAACTACATTTTACAGTTACTTAAAATGCTCGTATTAAAATAGAATAAAATTACTCCAATTGGCAGGGTGGGTGCAGTTACTGGTGAGTGCAGCTGCTGCCTCATTCGTGCCTTCTCATCCAAGGTGCCTGGTGTTGCTCTGGTTCTTTCTGCCACAGCCACGTAGCCTTTTCTTCCAATTCTAGCTATGTCTTGACACTTGCCGCTGCAGCACTGTGGCTACCCTCACTCAAACCAATAGCCTCTGCTCGCATCAAGAAGCCGGTGGCCGAAAGGGAAGGGGCCAAGAATGGGTGCAAGGTGATGTACCGCTTCTGGGCCAGTTTGGGCAAGGACTAGATAGCCGTGTGAGGATGGCTCACCAGAAAGAATACAGAGATTTGCAGCTTTTATCTGCCAGCTAGCCTCTGGGTAAGGCCCCTCCTACTCTCCCCTTTCCCTTACCACAGTGTCCTGTTTTTTCAAACACCCAGTCCAGACTGGGCCAGGCCAAGAAGCAATTCCCAGGGAGTGCCTCTACCAAGAAGGTTCAGGCTGTTTCCTGTGGCTTGCATAAACTGCTCCTGCCCCTTTCAAATAGCCACCTGGCACTTCCTTCAGGCACCTAGGAAAGGTGAGCGTATCTTCCAAGAACTGGTGAAGGGGAGGCAGGTGCACTGGGGAAGATGGGCTTTGGATGCTCATTCTGCTGTGACACTGAATGCCTTGGCTGCAGCTCACAGGTGCTCTGTCCACCGGGGGAACCGAAGCAGCAAAATATTGCCTTCCTGTGGCCCTGCATCCCCAGGCGGAGCACCAGGCGGAAGGGCTTGCTTTGGCCCTAGTTTGGAGCGGCGAGCAGGCAAATGTGACATCATGAAAGGGAAGCCGTGTGACCGGAGGCCTGGCTGCCACAGCTGCAATATGATCTTCGGTGCCACCAACATAACGGGCCTGCCCACCCTGGCGCAAGTCCTGGAGGCGGGTGAGGCAGGGGAAGAGGCGTCAGCTTGGGTAGCAAAACAAGTGGAGGACCTGTGAAGTGGCTGCGAAAGAACACGTGCTTGGGACACGGCTGCTTCCCCGGAAAAAATGGTGCAACTGCTGACAATTGGGAGGGGAGTACCTAAACAGCTGCCCCTCACATTGTGGCTGCTGCAATGAATATGAGAAACCCAGCCAATGTTTTGAGCATGGTTAACATCTCCAGCCCAATGAGTTATCTGTTAATACCACACCTGTCAATTTACCAACTCCAGTTACTGCACCAGTGAACATCGCACATCCAGTCACTATCACCTCACCAATGAATCTCCCAACAGCAAATGACGTTAGCTGGCCCTTTAAATATAGCCATGAGACCTGTGGAAAGTATGCCTTTTATTCCCCAGGCATTGCCAACCTGTCTCCCCTAGTAAAAAAAAAACCTAGAGCAAAAACTTCATGCAGTATTAAAAAGAGCAGAAAAGGGGGATGCTGTGCATTGTTTAATGGACTGTTAAATTGGCCACGCCCACCCAGTCACATGACAACCTTACCATGCCCACCAAGTCATATGACCACCTAGCAATGCCCACCTAGCCATGCCCACAGAAACTGTTGTTAAATTATTTGAATTCCATCACAGAATAGAATAGAATGGAATGGAATAGAGCTGGAAGGGACCTTGAAGATCTTCTAGTCCAACCTCCTGCTGAAGCATGAGAACTTATACTATTTCAGACAAGTGACTGTCCAGTCTCTTAAAAATCTCCAGATGGTGCAGACAAAATTTCTGAAGGTAAGCTGTTCCACTAGTTAATTGTCCTCACTGTTAGGAAGTTTCTCCTTAATCCCAAGTTGCTTCTCTCTTTGATTAGTTTCCAACCATTGTTTCTTGTCCTGCCCTCTGGTGTTTTGGAAAATAATTTGACCCCTTCTTCTTTGTGGCAGCCCCTCAAATACTAGAATACTGCTATCTTGCCATCCCTAATTCTTTTTTTTTCTTTACACTAGCAAAACCCAAATCTTGCAGCCATTCTTAATATGTTTTAGTCTACAAGGCTTTAATCATCTTAGTTGCTCTTCACTGAACTTTTTCCAAAGTCTCAAAATCTTTTTTTGTAGTATGGTGACTAGAATTAGTTACAGTATTCCAGGTGTGGTTTTACTAGGATTTTATAAAGCAGTACTAATACTTCATGTGATCTTGATTCTATGCCTATGTTTTTACAACCCATGATCATCTTAGTTGTTTTTGGGTGCTGCTGCACATTGATTATCCACTAGGACTCCAAGGTCCCTCTCACAGTTACTGTTTTTCAGCCAGATCTCACCTAATCTATACTTATACTGTACCTTTTATTTTTCCTACCTAAATATAAAACTTTGCTTTTCTCCACATTAAAATAAATTTTATGGAAAGGGACCATTGTTCAAGTTTATCAAGATCTTTTTGGATCCCAAGTGTGTCTTCTGGGGTGTTGGCTATTCCTACAGTTTACTATCATCTGCAATTTTGATGAGTTCCCATTCTATTCTCTCATCTAAATCATTTATATTGAAGAGTACTGAGCCTAAAGCGGAGCCTTGTGGTATCCCACTGCTTATTTTTCTCCATGTGGATGTAGTACCATTAAGGACTACTCGGTGAGTACAGTTTGTCAGCCAGCTACAAATCCATCTGGTAGTGATACGATCTATCCCATATTTTTCTAACTTACCAAGAAGTAAGTTGTGGTCTACTTTGTCAAATGCCTTACTGAAATCTAAGTATACTATGTCTACAGCATTTCGCTGATCTACTAATTTAGTCACTTTATCAAAGAATGAAATAAAATTGGTTTGACATGATCTGTTTTTAACAAACCTGTGCTGGCTGCTAGTTTTTTAATTATCTTTTCCAGGATCTTTCCGCGTATTAGACTGATTGGTCTGTAGTTTCCTGGGTCTGGTTTTTTCCCCTTTTTTGAAGATGGGAACCACATCAGACCTTTTCCAATTTTCAGGTACTTCCCTGGTACTCCAGGATTTTTGAAAGATATGGTACAATGGTTCTGAAATAACATCTCCCAGCTCCTTCAGAACTCTGGGGTATAATCTGTCAGGTCCTAGTGATTTATATTTGTCAAGGTCAGATAGGTGTTCTCTTACCATTTTCTTGCTTATTTTAATGTTTATTTCTACTTTGTTTTTTACAGTAGGTTTTTTTTGGTAGGTAGGGCTATAGTTTCTTTTTGCATGAAAATTGAATCAAAGAATGAGTTAAGCAGCCCTGCTTTTTTTCTACTGCCAGTTACTTCCTTGCCATCTTCTTTCTTTAGTGGACTTACTAACTCCTTGACTTTTTGCTTATTATTAATATGTTGAAAGAAACTTTTTTTATTACTTTTGACTTTTCTTGCAAGTCTTTGTTCATTCTGAGCCTTTGCTTTCCTGACTTCATATTTACATATTCTGGCTATCTGCTGATAATCAACCTTAGTTATGTGTCCCTCTTTCCATTTTTTAATTCTTGTCTTTTTTGTCTTTCAGTTTATCAGAGAGATCTTTGTGCAACCATTCTTCTTGAATTTCTTGTTTTTTATTTTACAGTGGTATTGTGCTAGACTGGGCTTTTATGATCACATTTTTCAGAGTTTCCCACACTTCTTGAGTTGTTTTTCCCTTTAGGATTTTCATCCATGAAATCTTTCCTAGGCTCTTTCTGAGTTTATTAAAATCAGCTCTTTTAAAGTTTAAGACATTGGTTGGGTTATTTTCTATTGCTTGTGTTTGCATTGTATTGAATTCCAGTATAATGTGGTCACGTTCACCCAAATTTCCAGCAACTTCAACTTCCTCTATCACTTCTTCTCTATTGGTAAAAATTAGGTCCAGTATAGCTTTACTTCTAGTTCTCTCCTCTACCTTTTGGATGACAAAGTTGTCGACTAGATTGGTTAGGAATCTGTTTGATCTCCCACTTGCTGAAGAGTTTGTCTACCAGTTGATATATGGTAATTAAAGACTCCCATTACTACTGCTGTATGCTTCCTATATATATATTTGTTAACTGGTTGGCAAAAAGTTCATCTATTTCTTCTGATTGGTTGGGTGGCCTACACCTATATACACCTATGGCAATGTCACTTTTTCCCCTTTTATATTGACCCATATGCATTCTAGAGGGGTTTTATCTTTGATCATGTGCATTTATATAGATATAAATGTCAGAACTGATGCTGAGGATTATTTGTCACTATGTTAACTCTTGCCATTTTCAGAGGGCAATGATTTAAGGTGAAATATATATATATATTCCATTCTGTTGTGAATTCACTAGATGTGGAATTCACCATTTTTAAATAAAATAAATGTGGGCTGACTCAAATGAATAATCTGATGACTGGACAATTTGATATAGAGAAACACATGTTTCAGTATTATATTTCTGTGATTACCTATGCTTAATAAGGAGTCAATTTTAATGCAATCTGTCAAATATATTCATAGGTGTTCATAGAATTTTGCTGTATAAGTAGGGCATAATATCCATTGGCTTCCATTCCTCCTACTTTTGGGCAATTACCTTGGTCTAATAAAGGAAAATTAAGTCCGGAGTATTAATTGGCTCCAGTTTCCCAGATACAGCTTCAGGTCAAAATTACATCAAAATTATGAAGAGATGTGCGATTATGCTCCATAACTTTTCTGAAAAATATGATATAGCAATGAGAATGGTGCAACACCAATCATCATAAATGTATCTTTTTTTGATACCAATAACATAACTTTCCATTTACTGGTTTTTCATGTAACATTTTCATGCTTTTTGCATGAAAAACTGACAAGCTCTAACATCAGATTAAACGACGAGGTTTCATCTTTATTCAGTATCTAAACTGCACTTTTTGGCTTTTCTCTTGTGAACTGCAGTAGGATCATCCCTAGGGAGATTCCAGCAGTAATTGGCAAGCATGGGCGGACTCCATTTCCCTTGGTATCTTTTCTCCAAGCCCGGAATAGCCTGGTGTAATCTCTCCCCATGATCATCACTCGCTGCCCCACAGTTCAAAGAGAAATAGTCTAACTACAAATGTAAAAAGTGAATTTTCATTGACATGTTTGCACCAAGTGATTTATAGGACTTAAGCAAATTTAGCAGGTGTTTTTCATAGTCATCTGCCTTGCTGTTCTCAAAGTGAAGATAAATGTATACACCTTCATGTGGTACCATTTTCATTGTTCTACTGTACTTTGTCTAGATTTTACGAAGTATCATGTTTATTAGACACTTCCTCCCTTGTAAGCAAATATATTTGCTTATGTATAAAGCTTTATTGTGAAATATCTTGAAAACTTTAGCCAACCAGCACCTTTATCATCTGTTTTCTAATTCATCTAATCAAAATATGTAAAATTAACACATTTTATCTCCGAGGTCTATAATTTCTCAAAATTTGTAGACCAATGTTATTTTAAGTTTCATTGAATGTGTAAGTGAAGGTTACAGAACATTGTTAATGTGGATGTTAATTATACTCTTATGCTTTGAATAGATGGAAGAATTCTTGAAAACAATGCAAGTTTTTCAATAAATCTAAAGTAATTTTAAAGTCACTTTTTTGAATAAAGTAACTCACAAATATATGTCTAATATTAGTATGCTGTGAAATTTGCTTTAGTGATTCAAGGTTAGGGTATCATTACCATTAAATTTTTCCCCCTTTTCTAGGACTTGACAAGATTCTTGGAGACTAAACATGATAGCTCATGTCATACCCTTATCATGTTTTTTACAAGAATTCTCTTATTTTGCAACCTTAACAGATTGCAAACATTCTTTCACAGACAAATGTCTGGATTTCTCTTGAATATGAGACCACTGGGAATTGCTTGAATCAGAACTGAAGGACTGATCCTAAATAAAACCTTGTGTTATATTTAATGCTTTTTCTTTTATATTTCAATAGTAGTACACACATCTACTCAAAAGTAAATTTTGAATTGAGTCATGTAATTCCATGCAACAAAACTAGAAAACCTTTAAAACTGCTAGGTTATTGAAAGATAACATTTAAATGAAGTCAATTTAAGTTGTTAAACTTACATAATCACTAAGTCATTAAGTGGGTTGATACTTGAATTTTCAATGCTATCTTTAGCTTTAAGGTTAAAATAAGAGATATAACAGATAAAGATACTCACACAAAGTAATATGGCAACACAGATGTTTCTTCTAACTTAAACAAGTTTAAAGAATGAATAATATGAAATGCAAGTGCTTGGGTTTTTTTAAGTGTAAAAGCTATGTAGTTAAGAACAGGACAATTAATGTGGAATCTGATAACTATAATGATGAGCTCAGTAATGAAAGTAGTTGCATATCTAGTTCAACTTACAAATAATAATAAAACAACAAGCCTAGATATGGGTTATATATAAGATGCTGAGAATTAAAGTGGTTAATTTTTCAGTGCAATTCTTACTTGGATGAGTTTCAGGGTAAGAGTGACTCTGAGCTACCTCTCAGAGTTTCCCTGTTTCATTCTAATCTATAAATGCCTCCTTAACACCAAAGGGATTTGTATCACAGAGACTGGGCTCAACAGTGCTTATCCTAGTACTTTATAATTTGACCATTGAAACTTATTAGATAGCTTTATGGAGAAATTCTGGATAGCTAAAAGCCTGGACAGGCTAATTAAAAAGGAGGCTTTCTGCTTATACAAACTATTATTTGGAAAATTATTTTAAAATGTTATTTGAGAATCTGTTTTTGCCCTTCTTGTTCCCCAACTGTGAACAAACCACAACAGAGTTTTTCAGTGATAATAAGGCATGGGCTGGAAGATTACAGTACTTACAACATTGATCAGCAACTGAGTATAGTTTGTATATTCCTAATTTTATGGTATTAATAACATTATTGTTTTTGTTGTCGGAGTTGGGGAAATTTTCATGAATGGTTCCATTACCTGTTGTTTTATAAAGGGTGCATTCTGATATTTGTCTCCAGAGTTGCAGGCTTATGGATCTGGTAAGTATGTATGAGTGTTTGGGTGGGTATGTTCTGTTTTCTATTATTTTTCAATCTGGACTAAAAAAAATTAAAATTGGACTAAAAAAACCAGTAGAGGTAACCATAGGAGTTTTTAAACATAGATTGAAAAGTTTTTTAAAAATAAAATGCTGTTATGCCTACAGCTGCCATGACTTGTCATATATCCAGCTTATATGCTTAACCCAAACAAATGTGCTGGGGCCAGTGTGTGCTAGCAGTGCTGATAACAAGAAGCTGGGAATAGGTGTTAGTTTAGATTCCCATAGGAAAGCTTGTGTCATAGGGGGAATGCAGGCATGTCACAAAAAACCTAAGTGGTATGCAAAATATATATACTACCAGAAGCCACAATACAATCAAGCAAGGCCAGAGAAAAAAGTAATTGATTAAATTAAACAATTCATTTCCTGTTTCCCCACCCATAAATCTAGATATTCCATCTCTTTTTTTCTCTCACACGTAATCACACAGAAACTGCTCTCAACCAAAAAATATCAAAAAATCTTTCACACACAAATGCACATTACACTTCTTTTTGTAATAGAAAAATACAAAATAAAAATAAAAAATGGGGAAAAATCAGTTGTAGTAGAAAGGACAATCAATGGAAAAGATGGGAGGAAATGGAAGTTATCTTTTTATTCTTGTCTTTTATAGTTTAGTAAAATATTCCTTAAAAATATCTATGAAGGGATATTATGAACTGAACAATGAATTTGCTTAGTGCAATAATTCTAAGTAGTGAGAACTAATGAGAAACAGGCAGTCCCTCAAGTAAGTACATAACTACAATTATTACATTATATCCTAAAAGTGAGATGTACCATGGATTATATGTTTATTTATCGCATTTGTATTCTGCCCAACTCCCAATGATGATGAGTGGCTTTCAACAATTAAAACAAAGATAACTATTTAAGATGATGATGATGCTTACATTTACAGTATATGCTGCTTGATTCCCAATGACTCTGGGCAGTTTACAAATTGTTAAAAACATTTTAAAAAGCAAGTAAAAATGCAAAAATGGATGGGAACAAGGAAAAGAAAGAAAGATGAAACATTAATCATTCTCACCAAAGACCAGGAAGAAGAATTATATCTTTAAATATAATCTCAAAAGGGTGAGACATATTTAGATCTCCTGGGGAACCTCATTCCATAGGGCAGCCATTGCTACAGAGAAGGTGCATTTTCAAGATCTCAAAAGATGACCAAAAAAATCCAATCCTGTTGGATTTATACAACAAATACAGCAAATACAATGATAAATACGCAGTCCCTCAAGTAATGGCTAACCTTTTCCAGACTGAGTGCCCAAAGCATGAACCCCCCCAAATGCAATGAGCATGCAGCCCATGCGTATATCCCCCACTCCCATGCATGCGGTCCCCATATGCAGCTTCCCCACACATGCATGCCCCCGCATGCATCCCACCCCTGCACATGTGCAGCAGAGACCTAAAGTCCAACTGTCTGGCGGGAGGCGCATGCGCATGCACAGCAGAGCTGAGTTGGGGTGACGGTTTGCATGGCCACAGAGAGGGCTCTGCCTGCCACCTCTGGCATGGAACTAGGACCTATTCCATGTAGGACTTAATATGTAATGAGCAGCATCTTGAATTGTGCCCGGAAAAAAACTGGCAACCACTGCACCTCGGAAAGCAAGGACATTTCATGGGCATATCAAGGAATGCACATTACTGCCTATGCCACTCCATTCTGGATCAGCTTAAGTTTCTTGGTGGTCCTCAAGGGCAGACCCATGTAAAGTGTATTGCAGTAGTCAGCATTATGTAGAAAGTAATAATATTAATAATAAAGAAATAAATTGGGCAAAAAACATAGGTATTAAAAAATAAAGGATCTTCATTCTCCCTTGCCTAAGGCCTTCTAAATAACCATAGGGCTATTCTCATCTTAAATGGTGATTTTCTGAAGTTTAATCTAATTACCTTAGTGGAAATTAACTTAATGGAGATTGATTCTTATTTTCTTAATGAAAAGGAGATAATCTGATCTTTATTACCCATTGCAAATGTTCTATTGTCCTACTTAAGTGCTATTATGGAATGATGGATCCTAGAAAAATAAATCTCATGGCATGAGCAGCTTTATTAAACAATAATGATGAAAAAGCAGTGAAAATCAGGAGTTCCAACTTGTATAACTAGAAGTGCTGCCATTAAGGCAAAATTATTATAGAATGTTTATATGAGACTACAAACATAAAAATAACCAAAATGTGGATATTATTGTAGTAAATTCACAGCTGCATCATAATTACAAATAAAAACCTTAAAAAGTAGTTATATACAACTTGAAGTGGAATGTTCAGAGTTTATTACATTTATTATTTATATCATACAATTAAACAGAAAATGCTATCATTCTGTCTGCAGTGTATTTTTTTATCACCAATCAATTGTTTTAATATAAAGAGGATTAATTGCTTCAGTGCAATACATTATTTTATTCCATAAATTTGGTGGGAACTTTCAAGTAACAAGACCTGCTGAATATTTCCTCCCCATGTGTGATCCACTGGACATCAGAGAAATAGCAGGAAGTTTCATGTATTCTCTTTCCAGAAATACATACAGCCTTGTTACATCTTGTTACAATTCCATAAACACAGTAAACATTTTATTTCAATGCACTTTTTGACCCACCTATCTTGGATTTTATTTCAGGTTTTATTGTTGCTTTTTGTCATTTTTCAATTTTTTCCCAATTGTTTTGATTTAACTGTTTATGATGATCAAAAAGTATATTTTTTAATTGGGGCAGGTTATAAAAATAATCACCACCATTTATTTATTTATTTATTCATTCATTCATTCATTCACTTGTTTATATAGCTGTCCATCTTATAACCAATGTTGGGTGGCTCAAAATCACGTATCTTTGAATAAGCTGAAATACTATATGGAAATGAATTGGGGGAAAATCACAGGACTAAGTTAGGAAAGACAGATATGGACTTCCTGGGATTTCCTGGGAACATGGCTAACTGAACACATGGACAGGATATCTGAAGGATCTCTGGTTAGGGTGTGTCAAAGAACTTCCCCTCGGGACCCTTCAATACAGCTGTAAGTTGGCAGATAGAGTTGAACTCCAAATCTGTCTGCATCCAAAAGCTGGGAGGGGAGGGACTGGAATCTGTTCAGGGCTTAAGAAGTCATTGTTTTTGGAAATTCACATTTCAAACCGACAGTAAGTTATGCCTTCCTTATCTTAACCATCTTCAAAGACTATTATTCTATCTTAAGTCAACTGAAAAGAGGCTCTTTTCAGCATCAGCCTTCTATACCTTTTTGAAGACCTGTGCCATTTTAGGGATTTCTTTTTGTGTTAAAGAACAAGGAAGGAGGCTGTTAAAGCAAGCCAATAAAGAAGTGGGCCAAGAAGGGGAGGGGAAAGCTGTCAGAGAAAGATAAAGATTGAAAGCTGTAATTTTAGTTTATTATTGTAGTAACTGGTAGCTTGATCTTCTCAGCTGTAGGTGGCTAAAATCTTCTGATTCTTATTAAAAGAAGAAACCAAGATAGTGGAGCAAAATATTAGAAATCTATTTGAAAAGCCTCTAAATAAAATACGTCAATTTGTGGATGAGTTGTTCTCTGAGGATTAAAAAAATCCTCTCAAAGTACTTCTGAGATGCAAGCATGTGGAGAATGTTACCAAACTGCCAAGGCAACTTCACAGCTGAAAATGCAGAGAAGTTTATCTCAGCTTCAGAAGGGCTGGATATTAACTTTCACTTTCGTCCTCATTACTATGGTTTAAATGTAAAACTCTCAACACAACTGAGAGAAGAGCTTCAAGAAAATAGACACATTCAGACTTTTTCTTTAAAGACATTAATAAGGTTGAAAATCTCATGATAAAAAGAAAAGGCTACAAGTTTTTGATACTTCCAGAAAAAGATTTTACTACATGAACATAAGCTGGAAGGAGTGACTTAAACTTAATGAGTTAACTGGAATCAGGATGCATTTTTCTCTGCTTGATATGTGCAACTGAAAGAAAGGTTTAACCCAAAATTTGCACATGTATTTTTTTTACATATATATAATGCTTAAGTAACTTTTAAAGTAGGCAAAAACTATTAAAAATGAATTTGAGAGTACCTGTATTAAGAGAAAGTAAAAGAAAATTATGTAACAGTTTAAAGAAAAGCTATGTATGTTAAAAAGAATGTTTATAAAAGAAAAATATATTCTATAAGGGTAGTTTGGAGGGAGGGAGCTAAATGCATTATTGAAGTTTAAAGCTTGTGTGTTAAAGTTAAAGAATAAGATGTATTAGAAAGTTTTGACTATAAAAAAAAAAGAAATAGGGAAAGAAATAGGAAAATAACATTGGCTATTCCACATAAAGAGAATCTATATAAAATGTTTTACAGGTGGCATCTCCCACCAGCGAGATTAGCAAAAGTGTTCAAAAACCTATCACCCAATTGCTGGAAATGTAACCACGGATCAGGCACCTATTATCAAATGTGGTGGTCCTATAAAAAAGCAAAAGAATATTGGCAAAAAATTCAAATATGGCTGGCATAATTAATTGGGGAGGAAATAGAATTTAAATCAGAATTATTTTTATTGGGAATTATAAATGGAAAATATAGTAAAGGGCTAATCTGTCTAATGATACATATTATAACAGCAGCAAGAATGATCTTCGTCCAAAACTGGAAAAACAAAGAAATCCCGAACGAAGAGGAAGTGATTAAGAAAATTTTCAACTGTGCGGAGATGGATAGATTTACCTTGGAACTGAAACATAAGGGAGAAACAGAATATTATGAAATATGGAGCAAATTTAATCAATGGTTGGGATAGAAAAGAAGGACCTAAGATAAGGAATAACTAGAAGTTACAAAATAGAGAACTTAGGAAATGTACATACGTAATTACAAAATGATATTTGTATATGTAAATATTGAATATTGAATACATTAAATGCATATAAATAGTAAGATATATATTAATTCACATGATATTTTAGTATGTATGGCAAAGATAATGCCAGGATGGTTACACTGTGTTCAATGTTTTTAATGTGTGTTCAATTAAAAAAAAATCAAAAAAAGAAGAAAGTTTTGACTGAAAAAAGTGCCTTTTTTGTTTTTAAAAAGTTTAGTACTTTGAAGGAAAAAAGGAGGGGAAAAGGGTTAAAAAAGGTTTCCTCCCCAGTTATTTTTCTTTTTTTAGGCCGAAGAACTTGAAAGAATACAATACATTTTGTAAATAAAAATGTTGACAGATCATAAGGATTACTAGGTACAAATAGAAACACACATTATTTCCATAGCAGGGAAGATAAAGCAGGAACTGTTAAATTGATTACTTTATTTAAAGAGGAAAATATGTTCTTATTTGGATATCACTTCTTGAATTTGTGCTTGTGAAGAAAAAAAATGAAACTTTCATCTTGGTTTTGTTGATTAGAAAGATTTGGTATTATAGAAATTTCTAGTTATATATTAATGTGTAAAAGCAAAAGGTTGAGGCTGGAGTGTGTTTATCTTGCTAGGAAGGATTGGAAGTCAATACCCCTTTTTCTTTCCCCTTATATTTCACACCCCTTTCCCCCCCCCCCGTCCCCTTTTCCACCCTTAATTTCCTTTTTTTCCTTTTTTGTGTATTTTATATTTTATATAATAAAATTAAAATGTTCAAATAAATAAAACAGGAAAGACAGAGATAAATCTAATTAATATCTTATTATAAATGGGCCTTGAAAATAAAATAAGGTGACACCATAAAATATTTGAAAACTATGTTTTAGTATCAAAAGCAAAAAAAGGAAAGAACAGCAAGTTTCACAAAAATTGCTTACAGTATGAAGAACCAACAATTTAAATTAAAAGCAAAGAAACAGACATAATGTAAACCTTAATTTGAGCAGTAAAGTCACAACAGTTCGCCAATTTTTGATATGAGGAAGTTTTTTTACTGATGAAAGTTGTTAAGGAAATAACTCTATTTTTGGCACCAATATCCATTACCATGGATGTCATCAAAGCTCCGGTTTTGGTGTCCATAAACTGGTAGAATTGTTTGAAATTAAAGTAGAAAATGAAAAAATAGGTGGTGCAGTCAAACCTGACATATATCATACAGGAATTGGCAGGGGTTCCTATGTCAACATATTACGATAGTCTATGGCGGTTACCCATGTTTGCTAAGCAGATCTGTTAGGAAAAATAGGAATCTAGGAAATCAATTCTAGCCTTTCAAATATCCCTGCCAAACGAATCTGTAATTTGGTACAACATGCAAAAGGACAACTATATGGAGGCTGTAGGTTTCCATGCTGGAAAATCCATATATGAAATGTGTTTATTGGGTTTTCCTGTAAAACAACATGGGATTTTTTCTTAGTTTTATGATAATTTGTAAAACAATATAAAATATTCAAAGCTGTATTCCCAATAAGTGATCTGATAAAGTTTTCAACCTGTTTAATACCTCTGGTTTCAAGCATTAATACCGTATGACATAAATTATTGGAAGGAAACACAGTTATATGGAATTCTAATAAAGACAAAGTCAATTTGCTTCATAAAGAACTGATAGTTTTCAGAGCTGCATATATTACATTCACTTATTGATGGCAGTTTTCCAGAAGTCCATTAGTTTTTGGGAGAAAAATACTGCATTTTTGCAACTTTGCAGCTTAATGATATGGCATTGCAGAACATATCAGAGTTCAGCGAGTTAAGGAAAATTATGACCATCACTATAACCAGAAAGATTCCTCCTTAGTAGACTTGCAGTGTGATTCTTTATAACCTTTTCTTAAAAACATAGATGGATTCTTCAGTCTTCTATTTACTTCCAAGAAGACACAATTCTAGTGTGATTTGTGTCTTTTTCCTTTTCCTTTTTTCATGTCAGTTGATTGATTGTTGACCCTCACCAATTTCAAGACTGCACACATCTGGGGAAATATAATATAGGTCAGTCTATTGGTTGAATACTACTTGTTTAATTTGACAGGAGCAATACTTGTAAATACAGTATTGACAGGAACAATACTGTTTTTGGCTCAAGTCATAATAATGTAACCTTGAAAGACTGAAAATTTTATCAAGGGCTTGCTGTTGGTGCTTTTACCTTTCCTGGAATGCTAAGGTGGATTTAAACTATTTATTTGTGTGTGTGTGTGTGTGTGTGTGTGTGTGTGTAAGTATGCAAGTCTTGGCATATTCGAGTCTTTTCCCGTGTAAGATTGAAAGTATCTTGGCGACGTTTCGATGAGGTCTCACTCATCATCTTCAGGCTGGTGTCTTCGGCTCTGTGCTTCTGCGAGCAAAGCATGATCTGAGCTGCTGTCTCTCTATAAATACTGGAGAGGTGTGGGGTGTTGGCTGTGTTGCTGTGAGTGGATTGGTTGGCTGTGTTGTTGCA